>MCFG01000275.1:7500-72500 GCA_002104895.1 Anaeromyces robustus | reverse complement strand
CACAATTACAATCTCAATCTCAATCTCAATCTCAATCTCAATTACAATCACAACAACCAAATCATAATACTGAATGTTTAATGGAATATTTTAATTTTAAAAATGATAATGGATTTGATTTACAACAAGAAAATGAAAATATTTCTTCTTCCATGGAAGCATTAAATAAATGTTATGATAATGCTGTTATAATAACAGAAAAAGTTAAATATTTAGAAAAAATAATAAAAACTAATAATATGAAATTTCATTATATTTTTATATGGTGCTTCTATCAAACAGGAATTATATTCTTAATTTGGTATGTTAATTTAGGAAAACAAGAAGATTATGAAATAGCAAAATATTATGAAAAATTATTAGAAAGTACATTAAATTATTATGCTGCTGTAGCTCCTTATCTTCATAAATATCGCGAAATGTTACAAGAGGCCGAACTATCTGTTAAAACTGGTACTAGAAAACTTGTGATTAAAGATATATTTTAATATTTAATTTAAATTATTATTGTAAAAAAAAAAAAAAAAAAAAAATAAGTAAAATAAAACAAAATGAAAATAATAATAATAATACATAAATAAATAAAATAATAATAAAAAACTTAAACTATAATAAAATATTATGCATATATAAACTTTTTTATTTATTTTGCTTTATTCATATTAAATTTTTTCTATCTGCTAAAAAATTATTGATGACATTAAATAATACAATATTATGGCTACTTGTTCATTTATTTATTTATTTATTATTATTATTATTATTATTATTATTATTATTATTATTATTATTATTATTATTATTATTATTATTTTATTTTTTTAATGGGATTGACAATTTATAAAAATATATAGTTTTAAACCTATTTAGAAATTTTCAATATCTAAATTAATAAATAAAAAAGAATCAATAATATTATTATTAAAAAAGAAAATAGTTTATTTTTTTTATTCTTTTTATATCAATTTATATTATATTTATTTAATAATAATATTTTTTAAAACAATATATAATTATTATCAAATCTAAATATTTTAAAATTTTTAAAGTAATCAAAAGTATTACCAAATTTGTTATATTTTGTTATATGTTAGTTTTTATTATTTTTATTTTCTTATATAAAGGTTTTATTCAAAATGAAATAAATGATTTATAAAATAATATTTTAATGAATTTAATTATTATTAATATTATTTTTTATTTCTCATTAATTTTTAATAAATAATTTAAATATTTTAATAATATGAAAATAAAAAAAAAAAAAAAATACTTTTATAAATCATAATAAAATAATATTATATTTATATATTTTCAATTTATTTATATTCATAAATATTTAAAAATATAATTATTCTAAATATAAAATTATTTACTTTAACATTTTAATTACTACAGTGCGTAATATATATATGAAATTTATAAATCAATGATATTCATATATAAATATAGTAATATTCATAAAAAATATATATTTAAACTTTTATTTTTATATAAAACCTTATTTACATTTTCTTTACATCTAATAATAGATTTTTATTTTTATTTATTTTTAATGTCTATGTCTTTATATTAATTGAAGTTTACTTTGTTTTCTTATTTCTTTCTTTTTTAAACATTTAATTTAAAAAATTAAAATAAAAATATTAGCTTAAACTTTCAATAATATATTATTATCATAATATATTATTACTAATATTACAAATAAATTTAATCATCAATTGGTACTTGTACAACGTCTTCCTCTAAGTTTTCTAAATAGTCATTCATACAATTTTCAATATGTTGTTCATCAATACGAAGAATACCATTACCCTTTGTATCATCATTTTCAATAACAATAATGTTGTTAAAACCATGAAGTTCACCTTCTTCATTAAAGTGTTCTTTGTCAGTAGTATCAAGTTTGTATCCACCAATAGCATCAAGTAAGAGTGGAATCCATTCTTTAGCTGAGGAAATAAGAATAATTTCAGATTTATCTTGATTTAAAGTATCTTTTACAAAATCTCTAACTTCTGGATCATATTTATGGAATTGTTGAACTTCAAGATTGTATAAATCAGCTAGTGGTTTTACAGTATCATAAGGTCTGTGTGAACGAGTTCCTTTATGATTGGCATATATACTTCCTGGTTCACCATAAATAGTTTGGTCATTAAAAATTTGATACAAACAATTAGCTCTTGCAGTACCTTCGTTACTTAAAGTCTTATAATCTTCACTGACTTTTTCTCCATGACGTATAATGATAAGTCTACGAGCATCAATTACTGAAAAAAGATATGATGTAATTAAAGTAATAAATAAGAATAATTTCATTTTGCTATTTTATTTTATTTTTGTTTTGTTTTTATATTTAACTAAATATTTACACAATCACAGTATTTGTATAATTAAATATTATAATAAAATATATTATATATTTTGATTAATGAATTGAATAAAAAAGAATTAATCGTTTACAAAATTTATCTACAGTTATTATATACAAAAATAATACTTTTATTGTAAATACCGTTATTTTTTTTTTTTAATTCTATTTTATTTTTTTTTTTTTTTATAGTTTTTTAGTAAAAAAAAGAATGAAAAAGAATAATTGTTTATTTTATACTATTTGAAATATACTTATTTACATATATAAAAAAAATCTTTAAAAAAAAGAAAAAGAAAAAATTCTATACACAATAAAAAAATTAATTTTTATTTAAAAAAAAAAATAAAATTCTTATTATCTTTTTATTTATTTTGTAATTAAATATTATATATTATTTTTAATCGAAAGTATAATTAAATATTTATTATTTATCATATTATAATATATTATAATAATATACTATTAATTATTTATTATATAATAGTTATACTTACATATATATTAAATTATATTAAATATTATTATTTTTAATATATAATATTCAAAAAGAATTTTTAAAATTTTTTGTTTTATATATTTATTTTATTGTATTATATTTGTATTTAATAATTTAATTTATATGCCATATTTGTAAATCAATGATTCCATATAATTTATTTATATATATAGTATATTAGTTAATATATTATATGTAAAGACAAAACAAATTAGAATTAAATATATATTAATAAATTTAAATAATTATATATAATAATTGACCGTTTTTAATATTTAAATTTTTTAATTTTAAATAATTATAATATTTAAGTTTATAAATTAATTGATATATTATATTGTTACATTTTACATATATAATAAATATATTATAATATATTAAATAAATATATTATATTTTAGGATTTATATGAAAAAAGTATTATATATTAAATCATACATATAATAAAAAAAAATTAATAGGTAGTATAGGAGGAGATACTAACTAAAAAATGGTTAATTGTTTTAATTATAAAATGAAAAGGAGAAAAAATTATAAATAATATGAAAAAAATATATATAAATGGATAAATAAATAATTACATAAATAAATTATTTATTAAATAAACAATTTTAGTATGAATGAACATTATTATTATATATGTATATATAAAAAATTTTTTTATTATATGTAAGAAAGAAAAAAAAAAAATATTATATATATAATAAATAAGAAAAAATTTATTATTAAATAAAATAATTAACTTTTATTGAATTTACATAATTGTAGTGTATATTGATACTATATGAAGATTTATAAAAGGAAAAAAAAATATTCAATTTTTATTTCTTTTTTATTAATATTTTATTACTATCAATAAGTTTATTATAACTATTACCAAAAATCTTAAAAACTAAAAAACAATTAAATACTTATATAAATTTTATTGTAATATAAAATATGAAAATAAAATATATTTAAATAATTAAAAAGATTTGTAATTATTATGAAAAACGATAAAGAAATAAAGAGATGAAACAAAGTAAGATAAATTAATACTACAGTATAATAGCATAAATATATATATTTATTATAATTTTAAAATAAAAAAAAAAAATTAAAGTTATTTTAATATTGGTTTAATAATATAAAAATAAAAAATAAATTATATTTATTATTATTATTTCGATGAAAATTAAATATTTATTAGAAGTTTCTTCCATTTTATTTACAAAAAGTTTAAATATTATTATTTTTCCTATCCTTCATATAAGCGACAATTATTTATTTATTTATTTATTTATTACTGGTATAACATTTTTATGTTGATTATTTTGACCATTACTTTGATCACATATCGTTTTCATTTTTGTTTTCATTTCCATTTCTAATTCCATTCTCATTTTCATTTTTAGTTTCGTTTTCATTATTATTTGTTTCTTTATTCGTTATATTATTAATATTATCTTCTTTATTTATTTTTTCACTTTGTTTATTATCTTTTTCGTCACTCGTTTTTTCTTTTACTTTTTCATTTTCATTATTATTATCATCATTGATTTTTATTTTACTCTTTTTACTTTCATTTTCATTTTCATTTTCATTCTTATTCTTATTCTTATTATTATTTTTCATTTCTTCCTCTATTTCTTTTAAAACTGAATCTACATCAATACCACTTTTTTTAAATTTTTCTAAATATAATTTTTCTTTATACTTCATAATTTCAATTTCTTTATCTTTCTTTTTTTGTTCTTCATGTAATTTACAAATATATTCGTAAGATCGAGTTATAATCATAATTTTACTAGGATTTTTATCATATATAATTGGAACCACTAGCTTTAAATTCTCAAATCCTTGTTTCAAAGAATCTCTTCTTTTTTGTTCAGCATTTTTATGATTAGTTTTTCGAACTTCAATACCAGAAATTAAATCAGGATTTAAACCTAAAGAAGTTGTTTCACCTCCTAAAACATTTTGATAATTACTTTTTGAGGCTAATTTTAACGCATCATTCATGGAAGTAATTTTATTAGGTAAAAGTGGTGTAATTCGTGGTGTCAAAGAAGGTACAAATAGTTTTTTAACTTTCATAGATTTACTATTAGTATTAATTTTCGGTTTATTAAAGGTAGAGGAATTAGTCGTTGATAATGAAGACGATTTACTTGATGAATAAGAAGAGGAAGCCAAAGCAACTGTTGCTGGAGAATGATTTACTTTAATATTAAGATTTCTATCATTATTATTATTACTTTTAGAAATAAAAGTAGTAATAGTATTACTACTTCTAGCATTATTATTGATTTTTTTATTAATAGTATTATTAATATTATTAATATTTTTATTAAAGATAATATTATTATTCATATTATTATTAACAGTTATATTACAATTATCAATATTATTATTTTCATGAATATTATTATTAATATCATTATCATTATCACTTTTATTATAACTTTTATTACTATTATTATTATTATTATTATTATTATTATTATTATTGTTACTATTATTATTATTATTATTATTATTATTATTATTATTATTATTATTGTTGTTGTTGTTGTTGTTGTTGTTGTTTTTATGGTTGTTTTTATCATTGTTGCTTTTCTTAGGATTTATATTGTTATTATTGCTGATAATTTTATCATTATCATTATTATTATTATTATTATTATAATAATAATTATTATTGTTGTTAATAGATGTATCAGATGAAAAAGAAGTAAGAGGTATATTTAAATTTGGTAAATTTGGATTAGTTAAACTACCATGAATTATACTAATATTAGATGATATTGAAGGTGGAGGTAAACTTTTAAAATGAAAACTGGTATCATTCAATTCTGTTAAACTTGAAAATGGAGTTGGAGAAGGGGAGGAAAAAAATTTTTTTGATGGATTATCATTACTAATAGGATCAATTATAAAAATATTTGATGGATTACTAGAAATTGTTTGAGGTATTTTATTATTATTATATTTTTCTTTAGTATTATTCTTTTTCTTTAATTTAGTTATTTTTTTTCCTGGACTTTTCACCGATTTTCGTTTTTTATTATTATTTGAATTATGAAAAAAGGATGGTGAGATATTATTATATAGTGATGCTTTATTAATATTATTATCATTATCATCATCATCATCATCATCATCATCATTATTATTATTATTATAACTATTGTTGTTGATTATGGTATTGTTATTTCTATTATTACTGATAAAGTTTTTATTTTTAATATGTGTATGATTATTATTATTATTATTATTATTATGATTATTATTATTATTATAATTATAATTATAATTATAATTATAATAATTATCATTTTTGTTATTGTTATTATTGTTATTATTATTATTATTATTATTACCACTACTACTACTACTACTATTATTATTATTATTATTATTATTATTATTATTATTATTATTATTATTATTAATATCTTTAATTATATTAATATTTTTATTATTATCTTTTTCATTTTCTTCTTTATTTTCATCATTGTAATTAGAATTATATCTGTTAAAAATTGTTGAAACTGAAATTGGAGTATTAATATTATTCTTATTATTTGAAAATGGTAAAGATATGAAACTATTAGGACTTAATTCATTGATATTTTGCGAAATGTTTGATTTTTCACGAAAACTGTCAGAATTTGAGAAACTCTTGTCATCATTAAGAATAAATGAACTATTTAATACTGAAAATGTTTGATTATTAATATCAAGATCTAGAGCACTATCATCAAGAAGTAGAGGTGTTAATAATGAATTATCAGTAATATTATCATCTTTTTGATTATGATGATGATAATTAGTATTATTATCGATACTTTTATTATTATTATTATTACCATTACTATTATTATTCCTTGAATGTGAGTTTGATTTTCTCATAAGATAATTCATAAAAATTGGTGATGTTACCATTTTCAATGCTTCTTCTGTTTCTTTATTTGTTTTAGAACTTTTAATACTGTTATTAATATTATTATGGTTATTATTATATTTAATATTAGTATTGATTTCATGATTATAATTGTTATTTTTATTTATATTACCATCATTATTATAATCATTATAGTTATTATTATTATTATTATTATTATTATTATTATTATTATTATTATTATTAAAATTATTATCATCATCATTTTCTTCATTATTATTATTTTCTTTATTATTATTATTATTATTATTATTATTATTATTACTATTATTATTATTATTAAATTTATTAATCGATAAATCGTTATGAATAGAATTTATATTAGTATTAATATCAGTATCAGAAACAGAAAAATTTAATGAATTTTGATTAATAATTTTATTAACATCGTTTAAATCAAAGAGACTAACATCTGATGATGATGGTGTTTGGTTAACCAAATTACGAACTGATCCATGAGAATTTGTGTCAGAAATTGTTTTAAATTTATTGGATATGGATGACGAAGCCTGTTGGTTTTCTAAATGCATTAATACTGATGGTGTAATAGGAAGCATTGATTGAGGTATAGATTCAAGAGATGGTGAAGAAATAAAATCTAATGAATTACCAGTAATCATTGGTCCTACAAGAGGACTAAAAATAATATTATTATTATTATTATTATTGTTATCATTAGTGTTATCGTTATTATTTGTATTATTGTTTTCATTATAATTTAAAACATTATTATTGGTATTGGTATTTTTGCTTTTCTGAGAAATATTAAAAGATGAAGTAAATGGAACGGCTTTATTTTTATTATCTATATTGGAATAATGAGCAGGATTACCTGTTTGATTATTAGATGAGGAAGAGGTAATTGTTGTTGTTTTAGTATTTTGACGATTAATATAATTAATATGTGATGGTGAAGTTAATGGTAATATAGAACTTGGTAAATGATAATTATGAGATAATGATGATAAATTATTTTGATTAGTTATAAATACAGGCGAAGTTAAATTTGCATTTAAATGTTTAGTTAATGATGAAGTTTTTTGTAAGGATTGTGAATGGTCATATTTATGATGGTTTAAATTTTTTTGTAACTTTGATATAGGGAAAGACGATTTCCTATTATAATTTGGTAACAACGCAGGTGAAGTTAATGGATTAAACTTTTCTTTAGTTCCAGAAGGTAAACTTTGATATATATTATGTGTTATAGTTGGAGATATTAATGAAGACATAACAAAGGGCTTGAATTAGTAAATAAATTATAGATAAATATAATATAATTAATAATAAAATAAAAATTATGGTATTTTTCAATTTAATCATTATTAAAATAAATTATTATTAATATAATTATGATATTTAAAATACATTTTTTTTTAATTAATTATTAAGCATTTCTATTACAAGCAATAATTAATACAATAAAAAAATACATATATACACATATACATTTATATATATATAATATTTACAAATCAATGTATCTATTTAATTTAATTTATTTATTTATTTAAAATGTATTTATTTTTATCATAAAATATTAATAGTTTTCTTTTATATTATATTATTATTGTATTATTGTTTTACTATTTATTATAATATATAAAATTATATATTATATATTTATTTAAATATATATTTCTTACCTCATCTTTATCCATAGCATTACTTTCTTCATTAATTTTTGTCATATGATCGAATGCAAAAGATTCATTATTTTGAAGATTGGCCTGGAATTGATTAAATAATGAATGAGTTGTTGATGGAACCGATACATTAGCATCTAACATAGTTAATTTTCTATTATCATTAATATTACTATTTAATTGTGTTTTTTGAAATTCATTTTCAGAAAACATTTTTTGAGTAATATAAGGTTCAGGTAATTTAAAAACAGAGAGATTATTATTATCTGAACCGGATAATGTATGAGTAGAAGTTGCAATAACATTATTCCTATTAACATTAGTAAATGTAATAATAGGAGAAGTAAAAATATCATTGTTATTTAATAAGATATTTGAATTTGCCACATCTATATTCATTGCATTTGAATCGACTACTGTATTCATTAAAGAATGTTCCTGAGGATTTGAAATGGATTGAATATCTTGAATATTTTGTAAATTTGAAATGTTATGAGAATTCATTATTGTTATCTTTTATACATTTGTCAGAAATTGAGAAAACTCATTAATTTTTCTTTAGTGTATGATTTATATTTTTTGTAACTATAAAACATAAATTCAACTATTATATTCATTATTTTTTATACTTTTTCTTTGTTATATATATACATATATAAAATAAAAAAAATAAATATATAAAATGAAAAAATAAATTGTTATAAATAAAATTTTTATATTTAAATAATATTTTGCATAAATTTCATTTATTATTTATATATTTTTAATAATTATTAAAAAAAATGCTATTAATAAATTAAGAATATATTTCTAATATTAAATTCTATAATTATTATTATTATTATTATTATTATTATTATTATTTATTATATTGTAATCATTGTTACTATTATTAATTATTAATTATTAATTATTAATTATTAATTATTAATTATTAATTATTAATTATTAATTATTAATTATTAATTATTAAATATTAATTATTAAATATTAATTATTAAATATTAATTATTAAATATTAATTATTAATTATTAATTATTAATTATTAATTATTATATTGTAATCATTGTTATTATTATTAATTATTAATTATTAATTATTAATTATTAATTATTAATTATTAATTATTAATTATTAATTATTAATTATTAATTATTAATTATTAATTATTAATTATTAATTATTAATTATTAATTATTAATTATTAATTATTAATTATTAATTATTAATTATTAATTATTAATTATTAATTATTAATTATTAATTATTAATTATTAATTATTGTTGTAATTATTATATGTTATATAAAATGCAATTTTATAAATAATTCAATAAATGATATGTATATATATATAAATTTATATAAACATTTTAAATTATACTAATTTTTAAATCATTATTAATAAAACAATATTTTATTTAATTGTTTTAAATAAAAGAAAAATTGAATAAATGATTATGTATAAAAAAAAAAAGAAAAAAGAATAATTATGGTATTTATATTACCTCCAATAATAAAATTATGAATTTTGAAATGTTATTTTAATATATCATATTTACAAAATTTAGAATTGATATAATAAAAATGAATTATATTTAAAATAAAATTAAAATAAAAAACAAAAAATATAACTATCATAACAAATATATTATTTGTATTTTATTCTTAATTTTAAACAAACTTAAATACTATATATTTAATATATATATAATACTATAATATAACTATAATATATATTTTATATATTAAAGAATATTATATAGTATAATTTCTAATATAATTTTAAATTATATTAATAATTCCAAAAATAATTTTTTCATAAAGCTTTTCATTATATGTTTATAATTGCTTTTTCTTATAATCAAAAATTATAATAAAAATAACATTATCATTATTTCTTGGCATACTAATTCTACCATAAAATTTTCTGTAAATTTTTTAAAATATTTAATAATTTAAAAAATTCACTTTATTGAATTATAAAATAATAATATAATAAAAATTACATACATTAAAATATATTATTTAATATATTTTTATTTTCTAATTACTATCATATAAAAAAAAAACTAGTTTAACAAGAATCAATAAAAACTAATTCATTTTGCACGTGTAAATAATTAATTAGAAAAATAAATTAGTTATTAATTAGAAAATAGAAATATTGATAAAAAAATATTAATATTAATTAAAAAAAAAAAAAAAAAACTAAGTTAAACAAGAATAATCAATAAAAACGAATAAATTTTGCACGTGTAAATTATTATATCATATTATTATAATCAAAAATACCATCCATTTTTATGATAAGAATTATTAATATTAATTGTATAATATATTATGGAGAGATTATATAAATAAAACAAAATAAATTCTGTCTCTACAATATTTTTTCCTTACGATCTTTATTTTAATTATTATATTATATTATATTATATTATATTATATTATATTATATTATATTATATTATATTATATTATATTATATTATATTATATTATATTATATTATATTATATTATATTATATTATATTATATTATATTATATTATATTATATTATATTATATTATATTATTATAATATATAAATAAATAAAGATTATAATTATTTAATAGTTTTACAAAAAAATTTTTTCCTGTCAATAATTATTATTACGAAAATATCTTTTATATATTTTATATATATATTTAAATAAAGTAGAGAATTTCCCTATAAGGAGAATACAAATATAGATCAATAAGTTATAATACTAAATCTTCTAAAAAGAAATGTTTCTTTATTTTTTTTTTTTTTTGAGATAGATAATATAATATTCATATTTTATTTTTTTAATATATCTTATATTTTTTTCAGCGTTTTTATTCATTTAAATAATTTAAAATATTAAATATTCTAATCAAAAAGATATTTTTATATATTCTATAAATATTTTTTCATTTTTTATTGAAACTATGAAATACAATTTTTAGAATATTTTTTATTATAATGATTATTAATTCAAAAATGAAATAAATATTAATTTTTTTAACAATATTTTCCAATATACCCAAATATCCAATATAATAATTAATAGGGATTTATAAAATTAATTAAATTAAAAAAATAATCTTAAATAGGTTAAGTAAAATTTTATTTTTATTAATATTATTGGTCATATTAAAATAATCTAGTTTGGTTTGTTAAATTACTTAACATATTTTTGTTTATATTAAAAGTTTTTTTGAAGTTTTTATTTATAATAATTATTTTTTTTATGCTTCCTTTAAAAAATATGTATTTATAATAATAAAAGTATATATATTTAATTATAAGTTTCTATATTTGTTTTTTCAATATTTTCATTGTAATATTCCTAAATATAAACAAAATAAAGAATATATATAGTAATAATTTCAGTTTATTACTTTATTTTTTCATATATTATTAGTGAAAAAATCAAATATATTATTTATTCATTATTGGTTATATCAAAATATATATATAAATACTAACTATAAATAATATATATATTTAAAAATTGTTATTACTCAAATAAAAAATGTAATAAAATACAATAAAACTTATTGTAATAAATTCAATTATTTTAAATAATTATTTAATGAATTATTATACTGAATAAATTATAAAAGATATATAATTATATATATATATTTTTTTTATGAAATATTAATATATATATTGTTTTTTAAAATGTATTTATTATTAAAAATGATAAATACACATTTTTATAACTTATAAAAATATAAAAATTGTTTGTATATTATTAAATTGTAAAACTAAAAACAATAATCCTATATTAAAGAATGTCTGCTTAACGATGCCTATTATAAATAATTATATATTATGAATTTATATAAAATTATGAAAAACTAAATGAATCTATTAGTATAGTATATTTTTTTTTTTTTCGTGATATAATATAAATATTTTCTTTTACATATTAAAATAAAAACATGGAAATTTAAAATTTAAATATTATAGAATATACTATTTTAAAGATTTATTAATTAAAATTATAATAAAAATCTAAAAGAATTAATAAATGAATGAATAAGTAAATAACTAAATAACTAAATAAATAAATAGATAAATAAATAGATAAATAAATAAATAAATAGATAAATAAATAAATAAATAAATAAATAAATAAATAAATAAATAAATAAATAAATAAATAAATAAATAAATAAAATATATCTTTTAGTAAATTTTTAAAGTTTTTCTTCAAATATGTATAATACATTAATATAAATTAATACTATTAATTTATATTAATATCTAATTATTCTATATTTTAAAATAGAACAATATAATTTTTTTGTTTAAATTTATTTATATAATTATATAATATTTAGAATAATAATAAAATGTCTGATAGAAGAAAAAAGTTAGAAGCTTTAGCTAACAAAAGAAAGAATGAAGATCTTGAAAAGGAATTAGGGTAAATTTATATTTATATTTTATATTTTATATTTATATTTTTTGAAGTAAAATAAAATAACATTATTAAACTATATATTTTTATAATCAATATAGAAGATCAAATATATAAAATTATAATTATTGTTGTTTAATTATTGTTAATAATTGTTTGTTATTGATATAAATTTATAATTTGATATATAATTTATACATATATATGAATTTTGTTAATTTAATGAGAAGAATTATGTTTATTTTCTTATTTTCATATATAATTTTTTTATTATATATAATATAATTGAATTTTATAAAAGAGAAGGAATTAAAATATAATTTTCTTTACAATGTATAGAAAATAATATTATTTTATTTGTTAAAAAAAATTATAAATAAAAATAGTTATATATATGTATTTAAATATCATTTAATATATTAATATTTATTAATATATATTTTTATAACTTATTCCTACCTTTTTTTTTATCTTTTTAAATTAATGTTTAATTAAAATTTTTTTTAGTATACCAAAAAAGACTTCAAAATCTTCTTCTGTTTCTTCAAGAAAAGCAAATGCAGCCTTAGAAAAACAAGCAAGACTTCAAGAGCTTGAATATGAAAGACAAGAAAGAGAATTAATAAAAAAAGGTAAAAACTTAGATACGTATGACGATGATGATGGTTTTGTTGTTAATTCAGATGAAGAAGAAGAAGGTGAATAGAATTAGTAATTTTTTTATTTTTCTAATTTTTATAAAATTTATATATTAATAATTTTTTAAAAATTTATAATGATTTATAAAAATTATGAAAAATATATAATTTATTTAATTGATATATATATATAAAATATGTCATATATATATATATATTTTATGGATAATTATTAAATTATTCAAAATGTTATATTGTTGGTTTTTTATAAAAATAGAAGTCATATCCTCTGAAGAAGAAGAAGAAGAAGAATTTACTGAAAGTGATTCAGAATCAGGTAGTGACAGAAAAAGAAAAAGAAAATCTTCGAAGAAGGGTAAGGGCTCTTCAAGTAAAGGAAAAAAAGCTAAAAAGGCAAAGAAGAGTCATCACACAAGTGATTCAGATTCAGATTCAGAAGATGATTCATTAGGTATATAATTATTAACAAGAAAATAACACTTTTACTTATAATTTAATTAAACATTACTATTTATAGCATTTATCATAACAATAATACAATAATGATAATAATAATTAATAATTAATAATTAATAAATAATAATAATAATAATAATAATAATAATAATAATAATAATAATAAATAATAATTAATAATAATAATAATAATAATAATAATAACATACATATATACATATATGTATATTTTATTTATATTATTACATTAATAGACAATGAACTTGATTATCTTGACACTAAGAATATTATTACTGGTGGAAGACGTACAAGAGGAAAAAGGGTTGATTATTCCCAATTTGGACCAGATGGCTCTGATGAGGACTAATCAAAAATATTTATCTTTTTTTATATTTCTTTTTAATTCTTTTTTTTATTATTTTTATAATGAATTAGAATCTGTAATTTTTATTTACAAGATTTCGTTTTATATATGATGCACATTAAATAATAATATTATAAAAATCGACAGAAAAAAATTCTATATAATATTATTTTAAAAGTTTTTTTTTTTTTTTTATTTAATTATTAATTCATTTTTGTTACTTTTTGTTACTTTTTGATTATGATTAAAGTGTTATAAAATATAATGTATTTATGAAATATTTAATTTAATAAAATTAAAAAATTATAAAAAAATATAATATTATATTATTAGTTTTTTTCATGTGTACTTTTTAATAATCAAAAACTTATTTTCTTTTTGATTATTATTTATTATACCTAAATTAAAGATATATAATAAAGTGTACTTTCTTTTTGATTATTATTTATTATACCAAAATTAAAGATATATAATAATAAAATGTAACAATATTTATTTGAATTAAGAATTTTTGTAACACCTGTAATTTTGAAATTTATATTAAAACTCAGAATAATTTTTAATATAAATATTCATTAAATAATTAATTATAAAATAAAATATTCTGTTAATATACAATATTAATTATTTAATCATTTAATTATTCACTATTAAAAGAGAAGTAAAAAGTATTAGAAATATTAATAAAAATAATATTAATTAACAGTATTAACAGTATTAATAATCACAACTACAAAAAAAAAAAATTGAATAAGATAAGTTAAAAAAAAAATAATAAAAGAATAAACAAAAAAGTAACTGCGCTGAATAATAAAATCAAGGAAGATATTATTCTTTTAATTTGTAAGAATAAAAATGGAAAATTTTTATATTATTAATAAAACTGGAAAAGTATTGCTTTCAAAAAATAGTTAAGTACATATATTATTAATATAATTATTTAAAATCATTATTGATAGTATTTAATTTTGTATTAATTTTAATTATTATTTTAATTATAAATAAATAAAATACCAACAACTTTACGCAGTTACAGGGAAAAAATTAGATGAAAAGTATTATAAACTTATAAACTTTATTAGAATTTCTATATATATATATATACATATATATATAATTTCTTTGTTATAATATTAATTATTAGAATAATTAAAGTCTATTATTAGGATTTTCGTCATCCACTTCCAATTTTTGTCAGTCTCTGTTTGATGAAAATATTAAAGAAGTAGTAACAGCAGAAAGTAAAATATTATTTAAAGAAGTTGAAAATGTATTTGTCAATTATTATATATATTTCAATTTTTTGGTATAAATTTTATCAAGAAGAAAAAAACTAATTTATATATATATATATATATATATATATTCAAATTAGTATATTTTTGTTCTCCATAGTTCATTAAATATTGGTAGTTATGTTTTAAAGACTATAATAAAAGATATTGTAAACTTATGTGAGGTTTGATATTATAAAATAAAAAAAAAAACCTTTAAAAAGTAATGTAAAGAGCTATTATTATTTATATCTGCTGATTGACGTATATATTTATTATTAATATATAGTTTATTTTTGGTAAGTCCTCTGAATGGAGTGATGGATTTACTGATTTCAAAGGAATACAGGTATATTAATCAACAATAACAGTAATGATTAGGGAATTAATGATTATTATCTATAATATCATTTTATATTGATAAATTATAAACAATATTTATTATATATATATATATTTATTATTTATACTGTTTAAAAAAATACTAATTTTTTTAAATTATAATATAAACTAATATAGGATATTTTATGTAATCAGATGTTTGAATTAAATCCAACAACAATTGTTAAAGGAATTAAAAAAGTAAAAATGATTTTCATTTTTTCAAAAAATGTTATTTATATTAATATATAAATAATTATATATAATATTATATATAGAGATGAAAATAATATATATTAACATTATTAAAACTATTATAATAAATAGATTTCAATAGACGAAGGTGTACAAGAAAGGATTGATAAATTATTATCAGTATTTGAAAATCAGGATGGTATATGTAGTAATTCAACATTAATTATATTAGGTGAAACTATATTATATAGTAGATTTAATTTAAACGAATCAAGAATGGTATTTTATTTTGTTTATAAACCAATATCATCATTAGTAAAAAATATTATACAATTTTTTTTTCATGTGTAACATATTATTCAAATAATAATTATAAATTTTTATATTATATTTTATTATTATAATTATTACTGTTCTCGTTGTTGTTGTTCTAATTTAAGATTTTACAATATTATAAGTCAAGGCCATTAGGTTCTCAGGTTTTGAGATATGTACCTGTATACATTCAAGAAAGTTGGTCAAACTTATATTTAGTAAAAATGCAAAATTATGTATTTGTTTTTAAAACATTTATAGATAAACCATATAGTATTTTTAAAGATAGAGTTGAAGAATTTAGAATATCGTTAATTCAATCAAGACTTGATATACCAATTGAGGTAAATTTTTTTATATATTATTAGGAATAATTATTATTTTAAAATAAATAAAAACGTTAAATATTTAATAAAATGTATATTTTTAAAATAATACACTGTCTTTAAAAAATTATATTAATATTGCTTTATTAATAACAAAAAGGAACCCCCTTTATTATTAAGATTATTTGCAAAAAGAGAAGTTTTCGCATTATTATATATTAATCTTAAAACCGGCAATACGATATTTCCACAACTTCGTCCAGGTCCGGAAATACAACAACGGGAAATTATAAATGTATTTTGGAATTTTTATTATCAAACATGGTTAGTATGAATATATATATATATATTATAATTATAAAAATTCAAATTATTAAATTTTAAAAAAAATTATAATTTTATAGTTCATTTATAAAGATACCAGGTGTAAATGAAATATCTATAAATAAAGATCAATATAGATTTTATGCAAAGTAATATAGCTATAATAAATAAATAAATAAATAAATAAATAAATAAATAAATAAATAAATAAATAAATAAATAAATAAATAAATAAATAAATAAATAAATAAATAAATAAATAAATATATATATATATATATATATATATATATTAAAATAATTTCCTTAATATATTTTCACTTTTTTTTAGAACTGAAAATATTCATAGAATATTTCTACTGTATCCTTTTACTATTGATTATAAACTTTCATAAAATATAATAATTTATTATATAAAACAATATATTCTTAACTTTATTAATTGTATTATAGATTTTCGAGCGAATTTATAAAGCCAGAAAATATAGCAACAACTACAAATGAAATCCTTAGAAACCTAAAATATTATAATTGAATAAATAATCTTTTTAAATAACTTTTATAATATATATATAAATACATGAATAAATAAATAAATAAATAAATAAATAAATAAATAAATAAATAAATAAATAAATAAATAAATAAATAAATAAATAAATAAATAAATAAATAAATAAATAAATAAATAAATAAATATATATATATATATATATATATATATAAAATAAATAAATGAATAAATTAATAAATTAATAAATAACTAAATTAATAAATTAATAAATAACATGTAGAAATATATAAATAAATTAATTTTTTTCTTTCGATTTTTAATTATTTAATGAAATTAAAAATATACCAATAATATAACAATAATTTTAAAATTTAATTGAAATTTGACAAATACATAAAATAACTATGATGTAGTCAACAAAATATAAAGATACTTTTAATATTTTTTATTTGGTGGTACAAAAAAAAAATTAAAAACTATATAAGACATAAAAAAATTATGTAACCAAAATTTGGATTTTCAAGTATTATATGTTTTATAATTAGTATACAATAAATTTAAACTCCGATATTTTTAAGAAAGATATTTTTTCTAAGGTTTGTTTTATGTTATATATGCTTTTTTTATATATTTACTAATATATTATTTTTAATTATATATATTTATTGGTTATAAATAAACTAAAAAATATATATATAAATTACCTATATTTTTTAATATTTTTTTATATATATAATTGTATTAAAATTATTTTGTACCAGCTTATTTATATGAAATTAATTATTTAAAATATTTAGTGTAATGATTATTATAAGAATTTAATACTTTAAATTTTTATTAGTATTATTATTATTTATATAATTAAGCAAAAATTTTATTAAATATTATTAAATAAACAAATTTAAAAATAATAAATATTTTCATTTTACTAATAAATAGTAAAATACATTTTATAATAAAATAAAATTAATTAAAAGTTTATTATAAAAAAATTTCAAGCAAATAAATATAAATAATAAATACAAATCTAAAACATAATTCAATAATTAAAATTTTTTATTCGTATAAGTATTCATTATTTTGAATTATATAATTATTATAATACAAAAAATAAAAATATATATTTTATGAGGGCATTTTTATCTTGGAGTGATACAATTAATGATCATGAAGGTAATCAACAACCTATATATGATATAACTTTTTCACCAGATGGATCAGAAATTTTGGCAGCAGTTGGAAATCAAATTTTAGTTTATGAATCCAATGAAGGGAGCTTAATACAAACATTAAAAGCACATAAAGATACTGTGTATTGTTTAGATTATTCCAAAGATGGAAAGCAGTTTGCTTCTGGTGGTGCTGATAAAGATGTTATTATTTGGAATAATAAATATGAAGGTATACTAAAATATCATCATAATGATCCTATTCAACATTTATCATTTAATCCAATTTCAGGTCAAGTTGTTAGTTGTACACTATCAGATTTTGGTTTATGGTCTGCTGAACAAAAATCCGTTATAAAACATAAGGTAAATAATAATAATAATAATAATAATAATAATAATAATAATAATAATAATAATAATAATAATAATAATAATAATAATAATAATAATAATAATAATAATAATAATAATAATAATAATGTTTTTTTTAAATATATTATTACATTATGAATTTTCTATAATAAAGGTTTCATCAAGAATTTTATGTTCTTCATGGACAAGCGATGGTCAGTATATTGCATTAGGTATGTATAATGGTCATATATCTATAAGAAATAAGATAGGAGAAGAAAAAATTAGAATTGAAAGAAGTTCTTTACCTATATGGGCTTTATCATGGAATCCAAGCCCACATAATGATCAACAGATACTAGCTGTTACTGATTGGTCAAGAAAATTATCATTTTTCCAGTTAAACGGTAGACAAGTTGGTCGAGATAGAATATTAGATTACGATCCTTGTTCAATTTCTTATTTTACAAATGGAGATTATGTTGTTATTGGTGGATCAGATAATAAAGTATCATTATGGACTACTGACGGTATTAATATTGGTCCTTTATGTGAAAGAAATAGTTGGGTTTGGTGTTGTAAGGTACGTCCCAATCAAAATTATGTAGCTGTTGGTTGTAATGATGGTACTATTTCAATGTATCAAGTAGTATTTAGCACTGTTCACGGTCTTCACCATGACCGATATGCTTATCGTGATAACATGACAGATGTTGTTATTCAACATCTTTCAACAAATCAGCGTGCAAGAATTCGTTGTAGGGATTATGTAAAAAAGATTGCTGTTTATCGAGATAGATTAGCTGTCCAATTACCAGAAAAAATTATTATATATGAGTTGTTTCATGATGATGCTACTGATATGCATTATAGAATAAAAGAAAAAATAATTAAAAAGTTAGATTGTAATTTATTGGTAGTAACATCTGAACATATTATATTATGTTTAGAAAAAAAACTTCAAATGTTTAATTTTTCGGGAGAAAAAGAAAGAGAATGGAATCTAGAATCATTAATTAGATATATTAAAGTTATTGGTGGTCCCAAAAAGCAAGAATGTCTATTAGTGGGATTAAAAAATGGGCAAATTTTAAAAATATTTTTAAATAATGCTTTTCCAATTGAAATAATGAAATTAGATTCAGCCATTCATTGTCTTGATCTTAGTTTATCTAGAAATAAATTAGCTGTGATTGATGAACAATATATTTGTTCTGTGTATGATTTAAGAAATAATACATTATTATACCAAGAACCAAATGCAAGTAGTGTAGCATGGAATATGGAAAATGAAGATATGTTATGCTATTCTGGAAATGGTTCACTGTATGTTAAAGTTGATGATTTTCCTAGTTATGAACAAAAAATGCAAGGATTTGTTGTTGGTTTTAAGGGAACAAGAGTTTTTTGCTTAAATGTTTATTCTATGTCAACAATACATATACCTCAGACTGCTTCATTAGAATGCTGCATTGAGAAAAAAGAATTTAATAAAGGATATGGTATTATTACTTTAGGTGTTACTGATAATGATTGTGAAAAATTTGCATATGAAGCTTTAATAAATTTAAACTTAGATATTGCAAAAAAATCATATATTAGAATTAGAGATCTAAAACATTTGGAATTAATACAAGTTGTTGAAAGAATGTTAAAAGAAGGAAAATATAATAAATATATTATATTAGGAGAAATTAACTCTTATGAAAATAAATATTCTGAGGTAATGTAATTATATGTAATATACATGATAAAATATTAATTCATAAAATATAATAAAATTAATAATATAATACTAGAAATATTAATAATTATATTATATGTATTACTGATGTGATAAATATTAGGCTGCTCAATATTTTATAAAAGGTGGTGATCCTCAAAGAGCAATAGATATGTACACATCATTAAATAAATGGAGTGAAGCAACAAAAGTTGCTCATGATGCTAATATTAATATTGAGAATATATTAAAAAAGAAAGCTATTATGCAACAAAGTACTAATGATAATTTGGCAGCAGCATCTACATATATTGAAGTTGGTGATTATATAAGAGCAATTAATATTTTAGGTTCAAATAAAGCATTTGATAGATTAATTGAAGTTGTTCATCTTATTGATAAATCAGAAAAAAAAGCATTAAGTTTATGTGTAGATTATTTTAAAAGGAATAATGAAACAAAATATGCAATGGAAACATTAACAAAAATGGGTGATATAGCTCATTTGCTAAATTTACATATTGAATTACATAATTGGGAAGAAGCATTTAGTATAGCTGAAACTCATCCTGATATTGCTCATCAAATCTATCTACCTTATGCTAATTGGCTCTCAATGAATAACAGATTTATTGAGGCTCAAGAATATTTTAGAAAAGCTAAAAAGCCAGAAGAAGCATATAAAGTCTTAGAACAATTAACAATAAATTCAATTATTGAAAAACGATTTGATGATGCCTCTTATTATATTTGGATTTTATCTCAAGAGCATCTTGAAAATATACCGAGTGATCTATCATATGATGAATTATCAACAAAAGATAAAGATTCATTAAAAAAATTCTATGAATATCAAAAATTGTCAGAAATATATTATATTTATTATTTTATTCAGAGATATATAGATGAACCATTTACTCCACATTTACCCGAAGCTTTATTTAGTATGTCTAGATATATTTTAAATTATGGAAATAAAAATAATTTACCTCAAGGTGTTTCAAAATTATATGTATTATATGCATTAGCAAAAATATCATCACAATTAGGGGCACATCAATTATCCAAAACCGTTTATGATAAAATGCAAAAATTAAAGATACCAGACGAATGGAGAGAAACAATTGACCTTGGAACAGTATTATCAAGAGGAAAATCAGATAATGACAAAGAAGATTTAAAATCAGTATGCTATCAATGCTCATTTGTAAATCCACTTCTTAATCAAAATGGTGATGAATGTACGAATTGTTTTGAACCATTTGTACATTCATTTTATTCATTTGAAAACTTACCTGTGGTGGAATTTTCATTACAAGAAGGTATTACAGAAGAAGAAGCAATTCGATTAATTAATAAAGATAGCTATATAAAAGATACTTCAACATTATCAAATGAAAATGTTCAACAAATGAAAATAGGTAGTAATAAAGAAGATGATTTATTCTTAAAACTTCTTGCAGGTGCTGAAAGAGATTCTAGAGAAAAATATAAACCAATTGAAGTTGATAGAGAAACACTTAAGGCTATGAATAAACATGATGTATTTTTAAAGAAATGGAATAAAAAGTGTATACCAATAAAGTTTTATAAATCAGTCATAACAGATATTTCTATAACAGTGTGTCCTTTATGCAATCATTTTTTTGAATCCACAGAATATGAATTTTCATTATTACAAAAACAATCATGTCCATTTTGTAGAAATAAGAGCGTAAAAACATAAAGTTTATATTTATTTTTTATGTATCATTGCTAACTCTATATTAATATATTAAATATATATAATTTAATTTACTTAAAACATTTATTGATTATTTTTTTTAGTTATAAAAAAAATTAAAAAATTATATATTATAATAATTAAATATAAAAGTTACTAAATAAACGAATAATTCATATATATATTTGGATAGAAGAGCAATTTTTTTATTTATATATTTTATTAAGAAAAATAAAATTTATTATTGATATTTATAATTTTAATATATATATAAATTACATGTAATACCATATAAAATTTTTAAAATATCAAATTTTAATAATAATATGATAAAATAAAAACATATATTACATATTATAATAATTTATTTTTTCACAATATCTGAAAAGAGTTAAATTAATATTCCATTCTTTGACCTTTTAAGCTGTTAATTTTTTCTATATCAATATTCAATTCAGGATTTGTAATAGATAAAGATTGATTTTCATATTTTGAACATTCATTTATTGAATTAATTAAGTCCATTGATTCATCTGGTTTACTGATTAATTCTTCAACGCTAAGATTTTCTGCTTTTTTAGCATTGTTGATTTTTTCTTGTTCGTCTTTTTCATGTTTAAGTAATTTCTTTGCTATATTATCCCAGTTTTCAGATATATTTCTATTTAATAAATATAAATTATATTTTTTATTAAATATTGAAGTAATAAAATTAAATTCATAAATAAATAAATAATTAAATAAATAATGAATTAATTATATTTACTTTATTATATCTGTTAATTTTTTTATTTTATCGTTACTTTCTCCAACTTCTATGTAGTTTTCACAGTCATTTAAGGTTGAGTTAAAAAGATATAATTCTTGTAATAATTGCGATAATTCCTTTTCATTATCATCTAAAGCTGAAGTTGTATCTTTTGATATTTGTGCTAATACATTTGTCATCCATGACAACATATTTTGATTAATTTTTTCATTTTCTTCTTTTTGAAATTCATAATCAGAATTTAATAATTCTCTTATGCTAGAAATCCATGATGATATACTTTTTGGTACTTTATTCATATCTGACTTAGATGATACTCTCAAATTTACTATTGTAATATCGATAATAATAATTACAATAACAATAACAATAACAATAACAACAACAACAACAACAACAACAACAACAACAACAACAACAATAATAATAATAATAATAATAATAATAATAATAATAATAATAATAATAATAATAATAATAATAATAATAATAATAATAATAATAATAATAATAATAATAATAATAATAATATAGAATAATAGTAATATAGAATAATAGTAATATAGAATAATAGTAATAAATATAAAAGTAAATAAATAAGTATATAAATAAATATATAAATAAATATATAAATAAATATATATATATAAGGAAAGAAATAATACAAAGTAAACTACTAATTTGAGTTTGCCATTGATTTAAATATCCGTTTAATACATATTTATCTTGTTGTGAAAGTTTTGTAATAGGCCCTTTTGAATTAATATTATTAAACCTAATATTATAATTATGTATATATTTATCGTAATATAAAAATTAAATATTATATTAATTAATTAGTATATATTTAATTACAAGATATTTAAGAAAATTATTACCTTTCTTCAACTTGGTTTTGTAAGCTAATTACTTGACTTGCAACACCATCTTCTCCTGTAACTCTAACTTCTAATTTTAAATACCATTCCTCTATTTGCTTGATGATAATATTTAATTTATCTGTAATAGGAACAAATCTTTTTCCATTAGGTGATTTCTTTAATTTTCTTAAGTAATTATATGCATATTCACACCATTCTTGACTAATTGATCTTGATAATTTAATTTTATCAGTAATAATTATATCCTTATCACTTGTAAATCTAGTAGAAACTGCTGTAGTCATATTAATCCATTCAGATAGACTTTTTTTTAATACAGAAATATCAAATAAGTTAACATTTTTTGAAAATTCTGTTTCATTTTCAGTATCATTTGAAATATCAAAATTATTTTGCATTAATGTTATTTCATGAGAAAGTTTAGTAAGAACTTCAATATTGCTATCATCTTCTTCAATAACAGAATGTGAAAGTTCAATTAATTCCTGACTCCAATTATCAATCTTTTTATCTAATTCATTCAACGATTTTACTTTTTCATCATTAATAAATGTTATAATTTGAATAGAAGAAAGCAATCGAGTATTACAATAGCTTTGCAATTGAATAATTTCAGGAAAGCCATGTTCTCTACCAATTCGTAATGCTAGGCCAATAGCAAGATTTGTCCAATTTCTTTTTTCATTTTCTGTTAATTTATTATTTTCTTCTAATCTATTTCGTTGCATACGATATAATTTTTGATATTCTTCTAAAACTAAATCATTTCCATCAGATTCTGTCAGAATATTTAACAATTTATTTTGAGCTTTTTCTGCTTGTTTACTGATTTCTTGATCATGAATTTTTATCTCATCAATTTCTTTTATTAACTTTAAAATCACTTCTTTAGATCTCATTAATTCAGTGGCTAGTCTTTCACTTATTTTTCGTTGAGCAATTAATTCTGTATGAATGTTTAATATATGTTCTGGAATTTTTGAGAACATATTAGAATATCTTTTTCTTAAATATGATAATAATTCACCTCTTTCTGTCATTTGTATTGTAACTTGTCTTACTAATTCTTTGAAAACTATATCATATAATTGTTGTTCTTCCCTAATAATTTTTAAAAATGCATGCATGTCTGTTGGATAATTTATATCATTTCCATCGTGATCAATTAATCCTTTTTTTTCTAATGATTTTATCATTTCATATTTTAATAATATAACCTCCTTTCTTGTAACAGGTGCTAATGAAGGATATAATTCAGTACTGGACTTTAAAAGAATAAATATAAATATATTTAATTAATTATTTTAGTTTAATTATAATAAAATATATATAAATAATAATACTAATATAACAATATATTTTCTTTATTTAATTGTTAGTTTTTAATAATTATATATACTTCAGTATCATTATCTTTTAAAATAACAAATTTTAATTCCTTTGGATTAATATCTTTGGGTATTACACTTTTTGTTAATAAATTTATTTCATCTTTAGCAATATTTTTTGTATCATTTTCATTAAATTTTTTTTTTGAGTCATCTAATAGTACATTTTTTATATTATTTGACGGTATAATTTTTGGAATAATATCATCAACTATATTATTAATATGAGAATCTTTATTAATTTCATTTGTAATTTTTTCCATATTATCAAAGGAATTATTTGAAATATCATAAAGAAACGCTAATTCTTTTTTTAGGTTATTCTTTTTAGTTTTATTTTGTAAATGTCCAATTCTTGTTTTTGTAAAAGAGTGTTGAAATGCTGATGCTTCAACTGGTGTTTTTGTTTGTTTTAATTTAACTTTACCTAGTGATAATAATGACTTATTAATGCCATTGTAATTACTATTTAATTCTTCATTTGAGAGCAATTCATTATTGGATTTATTTTCTATATTATTATTATTATTATTATTATTATTATTATTATTATTGTCATTCTTATTCAATAATGGTAATTGATTTTCATTAGAATTATTTTTGGCTATATCTTTTTTTATATTTAAAGATGGTAATTGTTTTTTATTTGATTCATTACTCGTTAATTCTTTATTTGATGATGAAGATGTATTTTGATTTATATTTGTATATAAAGATGTATTTTGACTTTTTACTGATTCATTTCTGTCCAATTCTTTTTTTGAATTTTTATTCTTTTTTTCATGTTTTTTTTTTTTTGGAGTACTATTTGTTGCATAGGCTATTACTTGACCATCCTTTTCAATATTTGCTAGTTTTTTAATGTCATTTAAAATACCAGTGGGAATAAATGACATGTTGATTTGATAAATTACTATATATATTTAATATAATTAAATTTTTTACTTTGAAACAAAAATTTATTGAAATTATTACGATTTATATAATTCAAAATATAAAGTTTATTTAAAAAAATTTTTTTAAATATATATAAAATATAGTTTAATATTATTTTGTTTATTTAAATATTATAATTTATAAAGTTGTATGTGATTATTTAATTATTTAATATTTGAGTAGCACCGCTTATATATCTTATAAGGCTTCTGGTTCAACAACGCATCTATCACAAGTTACTTCAGTTTAATTTGAGGGGTAGCTACTCAAGCATCATAAAATAATATTAGTATATTAAGTAGAACTAAAATCCTAATAATGTGGGATGCAGCTCTCTGTTATTGAGTGGTTTCCTTGGTAACCACTGTTCGTATGTGGGACTTGTAGACTAAACTCGTTATTAAGTACAAATGTAAAATATATGAACTAACGGCATCGACATCGAAATGGTAAGGCATGGAATATAATTCAGATACATTCATTTGATAACACATGATAAGTCCATTAAAAAAATAAGATAAAAAGGATTCACTAAAACTTAATAAAGATAGTATGACAACTCACCTACAATTGTGATACGATGAGTTGTTATAGTATTTAATAATAATAATAATAATAATAATAATAATAATAATAATAATAATAATAATAATAATAATAATAATAATAATAATAATAATAATAATAATAATAATAATAATAATAATAATAATAATAATAATAATAATAATAATAATAATAATAATAATAATAATAATAATAATAATAATAATAATAATAATAATAATAATAATAATAATAATAATAATAATAATAATAATAATAATAATAATAATAATAATAATAATAATAATAATAATAATAATAATAATAATAATAATAATAATAATAATAATAATAATAATAATAATAATAATAATAATAATAATAATAATAATAATAATAATAATAATAATAATAATAATAATAATAATAATAATAATAATAATATTAATAATAATAATATTATTATTAATAATAATAATAAAAATGTAAAAATGATAATTTTATTATTTTTATTAACAATATTAAAATTTTATAATACTAATAATATTTTATTAACAATAAAGACTAATTTATATATTATTATATAATATAAATGCGTGTTTCATTAATTCATTTATTACATTTAAATATAGATAATTATTCACTTTAAAATAACAGATAGAATAATATAATCTTTACAATTTATAAATCAAAATAATTATATAAAATATTAATTAAATGTTATTTTTGATTGATTTCTATAATTGTTCTTCGAAGGTGTTAGTATATTCATTATAGATTTTGCATAATTATTTTGAAGTAATCCTTCCTTTTGCAGTATTTCAGCTATTCTTATTCTAATAAATATATTTATAAATTCATATATTAATATTTAATAATATTACTTTAATTTAGTTTTATATTAATATATATATATATTACCTTTTATCTTTCATGATTTGTTTATCAGAATAACCATTTATTTCAAAAATATTATTCTATGTGTATTAATTAAATAATTATTTTAGATTTATGTAAAATTTTAAAAGTAATGTAAATGTATAAATAATTTTTACATTATCATATATGGATTTTGATTTCATTGATGATATTGTTGGTTTTTTTACTCTTTCGTGATCACTAAATAAAATAAATAATCGAGTTATATTATTAGATAGTATAATTAGCGTATATAATTCTAATTATAAATATAAATTTAAATAATAATTTTATATATAATATTTTGATAGTTTAATACATTTCCGCTCTAACAGCAACAGAAGATCTAATTTTTTCTAAATGTAATTTATGTAATTCTTTTAATTTAATTTCTTCTTCCTTTTTCTTTTTTTTTTCTAATAAATGATTTTGATATTCTTTTTTCCTATATTCAATTCTTTCTTGATTATACTAAAGAAATTATAAATAATTTAATTATATTGATATGACTAAAAAACTAAGTAATATTAAAACTCTTACTTGAGATATTTCGATTTGTTTTATTTCTTCAAGTCTCTTGATTTCTTTTTCTTTAATTATTTTCATTTTTTCCTTTTCTTCAACCATTTGATAATATTCATTTAAGCGTTCTTTATTTTTTAAATTTCTTAATTCTTGTTTTCTTTTTTCGATTTTCTTTAATTATATTTATAATATATTTAGTATATATAAGAATTATTATTTGTAATTAAATATATATATACATTTTGCCTAAGTATTTCTATCTTTTTTAATTTTTCAATTTTTTCTTCTTCTTTTAATTTCATTATTTTTTCTTCTCTCCATTCCTTTAATTTTAAATGTAATTTTTCTATTAATTCCAATTGTTTTTCCTTATACATTTCATTAGTATTCCTTTTTTTAATATCATCATTGACATTCTAAAAAAGTAGATGTAAAAAAAATATATTTATATTTTTAAAATGATTATCAAAGAATACTAATTTATATTTTAACAATAAAATACTTTAATAGTTATAATTATTTCATTAAACATCTCATTTCTTTGGTTAATAAACGCTTTTATATTACTTTTATAATTATTCTTTTCCCTTAAATATTTATGATATAAATTTATTAAGTTCTTCACAATTATAAAATGTTTAAAATATAATTAGTAATGATGTAACTAATATATTTCAATTAATATATTACTTTACTTTTGCTTCAAGTTTACTAATTTTTAATTCATTGGATATTCTATCTTGTAATAATATAAATCGGTTATTTGAGGCTTTCATATATTCTTCGTATAATTTCTCAATTAATAAAAAATCTTTTATTTGTTTTTTATTTGGCTTATTTTTCATTATTTCATGTATATTTGAATTAATAAAACTATAATATAAAATATTCAAATTAATATTATTAATTTTAAAAATACATAAAACATCTTTTATTAACTTTTTACTTTATATAATTATTATAAATGATATTTTTATAATCCTCGTTAAAACATGTAGATTCTAAAAAACGGCATGGCTTTTGGGTTTCTAAATCAATTACCCAAGGATTATTATTTCCAATATTTATTTCATTTTCATATTTATTATATATATTTACAACTTGATTGTTTAATATTTTTTCTTCATTGTTCAACTGTTATAAATAGACATGAAATATTGTTAATAGAACTTAAATATAAAAATTCTATTTTTAATATTAGAAAAAAAATTTATCTTACTGTTAAAATTTCTTTTTTAATATTTTCATTTAGATATAATATTTGATTTTTCAATGATACTTTATTATTTAGTAGATCATTCATTGAACTTTGAGATTTTATGGAGTTTGATAATAATATAATTTCATTAATTATATCTTTATTTAATATTTTTTATTAATATTATGTTGTTAACTTTAAATATATTATTATAGTATATTAATAATATACCATTTTTATATTCATTATATTCATTTTTATTTTTTGTAATTTCATTTATATAATTATCAATAATATTAATTATATTTTTATCATTTGTATTTAATATTTGTTTGATAAAAATATTTAAAATATTATTTTCAATTTTATTTCTTCATATATATACATATATAATAATAATAATAATAATAATAATAATGATAATAATAATGATAATAATAATTTATTAAAATACAAAATTCTTTATTTGAAAAAAAATATATAATTCAAATATATAAAAATTTACTGAAGATTTATGCTATAATTTAAATAATTTATCCATATTTTTTTATGAGCTTTTAATTCTTCGTTATTTTTATTATAATTTGATAGACTTTCGTATTTATGTATCTGTATTTTTAAGAAATAAAAAATTTAGATATTATTAAATATGAAAGCTATTAAAATAATTTTTATTATTTTTTTTAAACTTTTATGTAACAAAAACCTTTTCAAGTAATAATTTATTGTTTTCTTTTTGATTATTTAAAAAAGATTTATAATAATCATAATTATTTGAATTATTTGATAAATCTTTTATATCTTTATATAACGTCGATAATGGAATTTTATTTTTATTTTTATTTATAAACATTTTTATTATAATACTTAGTATTTATATTATGATTATTTAATTAAAAGCAATAAATAAATATATGTTTACAAAAATAAAATATGATAAAAGCAAAATATAGGTATAACTATCAATTAATTTACAATTTGATTTCGGAGTTAATTTTTATATATTTTTTTTATTTTTTATGACTTATTAATATTTTACAAATTTGTGTTACATTAGTTTTAAAAAATATATTACTATTTGAAAATAATAATTCTTAATATGATAATATTTACTACAAAAATAATTTGATGGTATATTTTTAAAAAAATAAATAAATAAATAAATAAAGTTTTCAAGAAAAAAATATTTATGAATTAATTATATATTAGAATTCCAGTCTCATGAAGAATTACTTTTAGATTATGTTCAAATAATATTGATCTGTTAAGATTAATAGCATCAATAACTTTTTCGTCAGTTATTTTACTAAAAACTTGATATACAGAATGCATAACCTATTTAAATAATTAAATCACTTTATTTAATATAATATTAAATAATAATAATGATATTATATATTATTACAAACCTCATATTTTTTAGGTGAAAATTTATATAAATGTTTAAGATCGTTAACTTCTTCCAATTCAATAGCTATATCATTTGGTATTGTAGATGACTCATTTTCTGTTGTATTTACTTTTGTATTTGCTGTATCTGGTGTAGTATGATTTTCTGGATTTTCATCATTTTCAATATTTTCTGTATTATCATTTTTATTTTCTGAATTTAAATCTCTTTCATTAACAACATAGCATATTTTATATTTGTTTTCATCTAGTATATATGCAACATCCATTACAATTGATAACCAATTTTCCTATTTTAAATTTTAATAATATATAGATATTTATTGATCAATATTATTATTATTATTATTATTATTATTATTATTATTATTATTATTATTATTATTATTATTATTATTATTATTATTATTATTATTATTATTATTATTATTATTATTATTATTATATACTTCATCATTATTTTCTAATTCATCTTCAGTATCATCATCAATAATTTCATCTTCCATATTATTAAGGTCAAATAGTTCATCATAATTATTTTTAAAATTTTCATTACTATTTTCCATATCATTATTTAATTCATTTTCATTTGTAACATCATTATTTGACTGTTCATTATTATTATTAAAATCTTTACTTTCTTCATATTCTTCTTGCTTTTTTTTATTTTTTAATTCTTGCTTTTTAAGAGCTTCATCATATAAATATTTTGCTCTTTTTTCAATAATTGGTGCATTTTTATTTCGTGTAAATTGAAAAATAACTTGTGAAGTTGTACTTTCACTATTATATTCACACTTTCTAAAATTAAACATAGGTAAATATTGACTTATACCTAAAATACAATGCTTTTCTGCATCAGGATTCTATTTCAATTAATCGTAAGATTAATTTATTAACATTTAAATTATTTTATACTTATTTATTTATTTATTAAAATTATACAACAATACTTTAAGAACATTTTCATTTAGAGAAATTTCATTAACTGATTTTGGTCCTCTAAAATTTAATCCAATTTGAGATAATTTCTATAAAGAAATAATTATTAATATTAAGATATTTATTACAATTATTATATATCATATAAATATATTTTTAAAAAATATTTTACAATAATTATAATAAAGATCATATATATGATATGTATAAATATAAATATAAATATAAATAAAATATAAATATAAATATAAATATAAATATAAATATAAATATAAATATAAATATAAATATAAATATAAATATAAATATAAATATAAATATAAATATAGATATAGATATAAATATAAATATAAATATAAATATAAATATAAATATAAATATAAAAATAAAAATAAAAATAAATATAAATATAAATATAAATATAAATATAAATATAAATATAAATATAAATATAAATATAAATATAAATATAAATATAAATATAAATATAAATAAATACAAATACAAATATAAATATAAATGTATATATTAAAAAGTCTTACCATTAACAATAAATTTGGATTGTACCATGTTTCATTAAAGTTTTCATCTATTGCATTTACTATTGGACTTTTTAATCTACAACCCTTATTACTTATTTCAATAACGATTTTATTAATTTCACCTTGTATAATCAATGTTGCCAAATTTTTATTTTTATATTTTAGTTTCCAGTTTATTATGGGGTATTCAGAAAATTTTTCCTTATTATATAAATATATTTATATATTTATATTATAAAAAAAATGGAAAATATAAAATAAATTTATTATATAAAAAAATAATATATATTATATGCATTATATAAATCATTGTATTTACTTGAACTAATGCAGCTAATCTGAAGTTAATGGTTTTAAATTTAACTTGACCGCTTTCTAAATTAATAATAATAATAATAATAATAATAATAATAATAATAATAATTATTATTATTATTATTATTTTATTACATGATATTTATAAAAAAAAATACATATTCACCTATATTTATGGAAACATCCGAAACACCTTCATTATCCCATATTTTTTTATCCGGGTTCCATTGCATAATAGTAGCAGTGTCTAGTATTTTACATTCTGGTGGAACAAAATAACTTATTTCAACTGACCATTGAGCTTGAAGTGATGTATTCATATTCTCATCAATTACTTCTGTGTCTTCTGGAGGGGCAATTTCATAGTTAATTTTTTTAACAATACCATCATTAGATAAAACTATATATTATATATTAAATATTAAATATAATTTTAATTATTATTTAATAATTATACATTTTTAATTATTATTTCAAACAAAATTACCAGGTTGTAATATCCATTGATTTGATTCAATTTTTGGTTCAGGGAGCTCTAATAGATCTAAATATAAAACACCTCCAATAATTGATAATTGTTCATTATTATTTTCTGAATTATATAATTGTAATTCAGGTAATTCTTCTCTATACATAAGACGAATAGCGATAGATTCCATAATTATAGGTTTAGGTATTGTTATACACTGACGTTTATCATTGAACTCTATTGTTTTATATCTTAGTTTTAAGAATATAAATATCATTAAACTATTTTACTATGAATGTAAAATTATATATCAAACCTTGGATTTTTTGTTATGTTTCCCCATAAACCAAAATCTGATTTTGATATTTTTTTACTATATTGGTAATTTTCATTTTGATCGTTATTATCAGAAGGCATATTCTGAATATACATAATATAATTATTAATAATTAATATAAGTATTAATATATTTTATATATTTATTTATATTAAAAATAATTAGTTTCATACTTCTAATAATAAATATGAAAGTTTATCAAATTTATTATTTATTATATTAAATATTTGATTTATATGATTATATAATCTTTTAATTTCTGATTCTTTCTTCTCATCTAATGCTTTTGTATATGCATTAAAAATATCTGTGCATAAAATCTTTTAATAATAACACCATTAATCAATAAATAATAGTTAATAAATTAATCAATTAATTGGCATGTATTTATAATATTACTATATTTAATTAATTACAGATTCTATATCAGGTAATTGTCTTTCTAAAAATTCTGAGTTTGGTTCATGATAATTATCACAAATCGGTTCGTCTTCCCAAACAGAAATAAATGAATTTAAATCGCTTTCATTTTTTGGATCTGGTAATATACTACATTGTAAATATTTATCCCACTTTTTTTACATAATAATAATTAAAATATCGAATATTATAAATTAATATTTAATTCCAGTATGTGATATTTAAAAATTATTATATTTAATTTACATCTCTTTCTAAAGAAATCTCATTCTTTATATTATTATATAATAAATTATATTCTGTACATATTTTATTTAAATCATTTTCTTGTTGTTCTAAACTTTTATACTCCTAAAATCATATATATTAAAAAATTATTAATATTTTTATAAAAATGTGATGTTTATTAATTATTATTATTACTTTTGAAAAGAAATCTATTAATAGATCGTGTTCTTCTTTTGCTTTCAATTCTTTAAGTCGCTGAATTTCAAGTTCTCTTTGCCTTGCTATAGTTTTTTATTAAATTTAAAATTATTAATAGATAAAATAAAAGAATATATATTATATTAAATAAAATAAATTAAGACCTTCTTCAGCAGCTATATTTGCAAGCTCGATCTGTCTTTCTTTAATTAAAATAATATTATATTATAAAAGTTAATTATTTTGAATAATTATATTATAATTTATACTGAATTATAAACCTCGTTCAATCTGTTTTTTCGATTTTTTTTTCCCTTTTTTTGTCTTTGGTGGCATTATATTATAAAAATATTTCTAACAATATTTAATAAACAAAAAAATGTTACACAATAATATATTCATATCAAAAAAATAAAAAATAAAAATATAGAAAATAAAAAAATAAGTTAAAAAATAAAAATATAGATATTATATTAAACTCCGATATTATATATAAAACAATGTTTTTTATTCATTAATTTTGATTTATTTATTTGTTTATTTATTTATTTATTTATTTATTTATTTATTTATTTATTTATTTATTTATTTATTTATTTATTTATTTATTTATTTATTTATTTATTTATTTATTTATTTATTTATTTATTTATTTATTTATTTATTTATTTATTTATTTATTTATTGTTTTATTTATTGTTTTATTTATTGTTTTATTTATTTATTTATTTATTGTTTGTTTGTTTGTTTGTTTGTTTGTCTGTTTATTATTTATGTATTACTTTTTTATTTATTAATAGTTTATTATTTTATTTACTTATTTTATTCATTTGCTTATTTATTTACTCATTTTAGTATTATAATATACAAATTATAATAATGAATAATGATAATATTACATGTTTTATTAACTGATATTATGAATGATATAAACTAATTTTTATTAAAAATTATTATTACTAATTCCTTTTTCATTTTTAATTAGAATCAGTACATAACATTTTTAATTTTTCTATGTATTCGAAATATTTATTTTGTATTTCATCAATATTTCTTTTTTCATTTTGAATTGATGAAAATTCATTTTCAACATTAATATTACTCAAAGATCTTGCTAATTGGATTTGTTTTTCCTTTTCTAATTTTTGATATATTTGATCCTTATTTAAGTATTCTGAATTCATTAAATCCAATAAGAATTTTAATTGTTCATAAGTAAATGGTCCTTGTCCATTATCTTCAATCTTTTTCATGAATTCCTTATAAAAATATATTTTTAAATAGAATATAGTTAATAATTATTTTTATTCATTTATAGAATATCATTTATATATTAGTAACTAAATAGTAAATTTACCTCTGGGTCAAGATTTAATAATTCAAAATATTCTTTTGCTATATCCATACTAGATTCATAAGATCCCGAAATGCTATTTAAAACCTTTATTACTTTATTAATATTATGCATATATAATAATATAAAGCAAATAAATTAATTAATTATATACCTGCTGAATAGACCTAACATTTCTTCCCAATCTTAATATTCCATTTTTGTTAATGGATTTAATATATTTTACATTAGTCATTAATATATTAACCATTAAAGAGCCTAAATCATTAAATAAAAATTTTATTTTATTTGGTTTTAATATTGATTTCATTATCTCTTCACATTTAATTAAGTCTTTATTAAGCATAAAAATGTATGAATCTGGTTCAGGAATTTCATTATCAAGAAGGAAATTTCCCTAATTATTTCATTTTTTAAATTAATATTTTTATGTTAACTATATAAAAATATCAAATTTTATACTATTATATTTATTATTACTTCTCTAAATGATAAATCTAAATAAAACATTGAATGACAACGTAATTCAATTCGTAAGGCATATAAACACATTTCTGATAAACTCTGAAAATTATTCAATATATTATTTATTCGACTTATATATTTAAAAAATATTAAATTATTAATAATTAATAAAAATAAAGGAAGTATATATAGTAATTAGATTATTATGAAAAATAAAAATTTTATAATTTTACTTTTGCATTTCTTCCGAAATTTCTAAAGATATTGGCTTATCCGATTTTGGTTGATGCATTGCAAGACTTTCATTTGAATTAGTATTCATTAAATCCTATTTATAATATTTAAATTATTATTATTATTATTATTATTATTATTATTATTATTATTATTATTATTATTATTAATTATTATTATTATTATTATTATTATTATCAATTATTATTATTATTATTATTATTATTATTATTATTATTATTATTATTATTATTATTATTATTATTATTATTATTATTATTATTATTATTATTATTATTATTATTATTATTATTATTATTATTATTATTATTATTATTATTATTATTATTATTATTATTATTATTATTATTATACATTTATTTCAAGACTTGAAGATGATGTCATTATTTTTTCATCTAAAGTTGATTTATTGATTTTTATGTTTTGACTTAATAATCTCTTAATTTGATATACAAGCCATTCCTATTGTATTTAATTATTAGCAATGTTAATAATTTTATAAAATATACAATTTTTATATTATTTATATATATTATTTATATATATATTTACCAAACTATGATTTAAATTTGCTAATGCTTCCAATTTATTATAATCAAATATTAATTCACCTCTTTCGAATGATCTATCTTCCTTCAAGCCTAATTCAATATTTAATTCCTATTATATAATATTAATTAAAATCATATTATACATTATTAATGGACAAATATAATAATAATATTTATACCTCTTTTGCTAATTTTCCATCTAAATCTTTATTAATATTTAAATCCTATGTATATTTATTATTAAAGGAACAACAGTAATAAAAAAATTTTTAATAATAATAATAATATTAATAATAATTATATAACAAATTATAATGAAAAATTAATAAATAGATAATAATAATTAATACAAACAGATCTATTTAGTAAATTAGAATTTTGTGATAATAACTGAATAATCTCTTCTTCTTTAATCCATTTAGAGCATATCGTTTGATCATTGTTTGTTATTGTCTGATCACATGAAAGTAATGCTATTATTTATTTAACAATTAGAAATATTATCATGATTATAATTTTCTAATTAATATATATTAAATTACAATTAAATCGGAGACGGCATTTTTCATAATATTTATTAATAATTGTTTCTATCATATATATAAATTTTTCTTGATGTATTGGAACATCATTTATAGTAGTACATAATCCTTTTGTTATTACAACACATGCTACGGAACTCTACATATTAAACATTAATTAATATTTATTTTATTTACATTTTATTTATTTACTTAATAATAAACATACTTTTAATAAAGGCCAAGGATATAATGATTCATTTAATTCAGCTTGAAATTCGTCTTCACCTAATTATTAATATATAATTTAATATAAATGAAAATGAAAATGAAAATGAAAATGAAAATGAAAATGAAAATGAAAATGAAAATGAAAATGAAAATGAAAATGAAAATGAAAATGAAAATGAAAATGAAAATGAAAATGAAAATGAAAATGAAAATGAAAATGAAAATGAAAATGAAAATGAAAATGAAAATGAAAATGAAAATGAAAATGAAAATGAAAATGAAAATGAAAATGAAAATGAAAATGAAAATGAAAATTAAAATTTAAATTAAAATTAAAATTAAAATGAAAATGAAATAAAAAATAAAAATAAAAATATAAATATAAATAAAAATGAATATAAAAAAAAAAATAAAAATAAAAAAAAAAAAAAAAGAAATACCTGAAATATATAAATGGAAATATTCCATAACCTTTTCCTCCATTTGTGGTAAAAAAATATTACATATAAAATCATCCAGAAATACTCTAAAATCAGAAATATCATCTTGACTGATATTATATATAATATATAAATAATATTCAATAAAAAATTTTATAGAAGAGTTTATCATTTATAATAAAATTTCATAAAATGCATCAATTATTAATTAATAATATAAAATTTTATACCCTTTAGATATAGAAACTATATTTTCCATTTTTTCCATAAAATCACATGTAGGTTTAAATATGGCCAAAACTCTTCTCGAATCTGGAGGAAGAAGTAATTTATGTCCAATAACTTTATGTGAATTGGAATATTTATCAATTACAATTAAAGACTGTGTATGTGTATTTTCTTCCTTTTTTTTAATAACTTCTTTCAAGATATTATCATATACGTTATTTTTTTTAAATAAATCATTTGTTGATTTAGTAAAATCTTCATCAATAAATCTAAATAACAACTATTTATATTTAATTTATTATTTATAAAAAAATTAATTAATAATTGTATTCCATTTATATCATTAATAATATTAATATATATATATTAATTTATTTATTTCTATATTACTTTATTTCTTTCTTTATTTTTTTTTGAATCCTTTAATCTTTCATTTATCGAATATATCAAGTTTTGATAAGTATTTACACCTGTTTCTGGTGTAGTTAAATAATCATAAAGTAATGATCTTATCTGAATATTTATTATAATAATTAATATATAAGTATTTTATTTATTATAATTATTTTATAAACATTTGTTAACTTCTTTATATATACTTCATTTTGAACAGCAATCCAGACATCTCTGATAGTATACGTTGTTGCTTTATATTATTATTTATTTGTTTGTTTGTTTGTTTGTTTATTAAATTAATATTAGTATTAACATAAATATTATTCACTTATATATATATCATAATTAATTAAAAAATAATATTTACATTGAATTCCTTCCAGCTGTTAAAATAATAAAAATAAAAAAAAATATAAAGTTAATAAAATGCTTATATTAATAGTATTATAAAATTTATAATCCTTAATTTTACTTTTAACATTTTTTCCGACGTATTTAAAACAAATGCATGTATTTGTACAATTGAATCAAGTTTAGAATATAAAAGTTTTAGCATATCTTTAAGTAAATTTGACTTTGCTTCTTGAGAATTAATGCCAATAAGATCAGAAATATTTCTTGATTTAAATAATAATTTTGAATTTTTATTTATATTATATGAATTTTCATTCCTAAATACATTAAAAATAAATATAAAATAATATAAAAATATTTATAATGTAAATTATAATATAGTATTGTATATTATAAAAATTATAATATATATTATACTTTTTATCTATTTCTGTTATTGTTTTTTCAACCACGCTATATAATTCAAGTGGAAGTCTTTGCCTAATAGTCTATAATTTATTTTTATAGAATTACAAAAAAATTTTTAAAAGAAAATCAAATAAATATTTATTATAAATATTTTTACTAAATATTAATATACAAATTTATGTATTTATTTACTTCTAATGCTTCTGGTAATTGTTCTAATAATCTTAAACATTCTAATATAATTTTCATGAAATTATACGAATCTAATTCAGGATTTTTTTCAGGATCTTCAACAATCTTATTACATTTGCAATGATAATTAATTCCAACTTATTAATTTTTTAATTTATTTATATAAATTTACTAAAAAAAAATTTTTTTTACCTCTTCATTTTGATAACTTTCATCTAGTTTTTTATAAAATAATTTACTTGTATTCATATGTTCTTCAATTTAAAATTAATATGAATATAATATTATTAGTAATTCCTACTATATAATTAATAATAATAATTATAAATTATTATTTACAAAAGAGTTACCAAATTTTTTTTCTTGATTATTATATAAATTATCTTTTTTTGTTATAGGTGAATTTATTTCGATTAATTGGCTTTTAATAATGATAATAATAATAATAAATAATTATTACAACAATAATAGAGTTAATAATAATTCTTATATATATGAAACTTTATTTTTTATATATTAAATATAAATAATAAAATCATTTATACCTTTGTGCAATATCATTTCCAGTAAATTGATTATCTTTTCATAAAAAAAAAATTAATGAAAATATACAATTTATAATATTTATTATTAAATTATTTTTAATTTTCATTTACTTTCCATTTCTTCTACATTATTCTGCAAAGAACAGAATTTACTTTTTAAATATATATGATTATGTAAATCTTCTATTAATGAATTATAAATAGACTTTTTTATATTAAAATAATTTATTTAGAATACTTTAACAATGAAATAAATATATTAATTAATAATCATATAATAATAATAATAATAATAATAATAAACAAAAAATACCGCTTTAATAGTATTTAAATCATGACGAATATCATCTAATGCTCCAATACTTTGATAATCAATATTATTTGCTATTTCAATATATTTTAATAAATATTTTGTTGCTGTAAGATAATGCTTTGATGATATTAATTCTAATATTCTGTCAGGAGCTTCTCTTAATTCATCACTAATTTATGAAAATACAATTTAATAATTTTTATTTTCATTAATTAAATTTATATTTAATTAATACTTTTTATAAATTTTAATATATTAATTATATAATAATTAGAAATCTCAAAAATGGATGTTACATTGTATCCAACATTTGAATCATTTCCTTATATTCAATACTTTGCATCCATTGTTGCATTAAATCTGAACGTTTACATTGTAATAATTCTTTACAATGAATTAGTTCTTTTTTCATTTCTCTTACTCTCTTTTGTGAATCTTTTTATTAAATAATATAAATTTATTAATATCATTTTACTTTCATTTTTTTTAAAAAAAAAATAATTTTAATATATTAACCTGAGAGATTTTCAACTACACCACTAAAAGTATGTATTGAATTATTAAATGATAAATATGATTCTTTAAAAGAGTATAAATATTAAAATTAAAATTAATTAAAAATTTTGGTATAATTAATATTAACATAATTGTAAATTACCATTCACAATTATATTCATAGCTTTGTCTAAATCTTCAAGCATTAAATTAAAATCTTCATAATTTCTTCCTAGTGAACTTGTATCTAATAATGATAATGCAAGTGAAACAGGATTAAACTTATATATTTTTATTATTAATATATTTATTTTTTATAAATATAATAAAGAATATATCAATTTTACATTTTCATCTGTCATAAACCTCCTTTAGAAATATATATAATAGCAAAAATATAATATATAATTATTAACTTATTAAAATAATGCTGTATTAAGTAATTTAATAGAATATACCATTGAACATCAATTGTTGATAATAAATTAATAATAAACGGATCTAAAGGTTTATTTTTTTTTTCATCTTCAAATATAAATGATTTTATTCTTTTATCTTCGATTTTTTTTAAAAACATTTTTTAAATAATTCTTTTTATTTACTTTATTTTTATTTTATTATTTTCTAATTTTTATTAAAATTTTTATTACTGTTGTTGTTATTGTTATTATTGTTATTATTATTATTATTATTACTATTGTTGTTATTGTTCTTACTATTATTATTACTAATTATTCCTTTTTATCATTTATACTCTTTTCATACTGAAAATAATTTAAAGTATTATTTTTATTTTGTATCTTTTATGATTTATAAAAAATATATTAAATTTTAAATTATAAACTTTTTATAAATAATAATGTTTTATAAAAAAATTTATTAAATAATAATAATAATGAATTAATAATAAAATTGATAGTTTATACATAAACTTTATTTATTAATAAAATAATAAAATAATTTTTGATAATTACAATGTAAAAAAATGTATGTATGAATGTATGTATAATAATTGTGAATATATTGAAATTAAATTTTAATTCTATGATAATAAATAAATTAATAAATAATTAATTAAAAAATAATCTTTATGAATCTGTATTTAAATATAATATTTTTGTTTTTAATTAGTATTATAATATTCAATTTATTATTATTATAATACAAAAAAATTAAATATATTATAATTTCATTTCAGTTTTCCCTTTATAATTTTTTGAAATATGCTATTAATTATTAATTTATTTAATTATTTATTTATTTAATATTACTTAATTTTAAAATTATAAAATATTTAAAATCTTTAAAAATGATATTAAAAGTGAATTTGTTTACATACAACATTTCTAATTTTAATATTATATTACACTCATAATAGTTTCAATTTTAATGTGTTAATGTGTTAAGCAAAATTATAACACTATAAATGAAAAGGTTAAATTAAAAGTATGATTTAAATTAATAAATCTAATAATATGGCATCCATGTAATATCTAATTGTGATAATTTATGAGGATTTGTTGCCTGAGAAATTAAATCAATTAATGTTTGGTTAGCAGGTATATTAAACGTATCATTTTCGTTTTTATTACTATCTTTGTTTGCTTCATTACTATCACTTTGATTATTCAATTTGTTATTTATATCGTTCGTATTTATTAATTTATTCTTAACATTTGATTTATTTTCATTTTCATCTTTATTATTCTTTATTTCACCAACTAATAGTTCATTATTTAATTTTGATTTGTTTATATTGCCAGTATTTTTGTCTCTTTGATTTTCAATATATAATTTTAACTTTTTTTAAATAATAATAATAATAATAATAATAATTAATAATAATTAATAATAATAATAATTAATAATAATTAATAATAATAATTAATCATAATAATTAATAATAATAATTAATCATAATAATTAAAATAATAATTAATCATAATAATTTATAATAATAATAATAATAATAATAATAATAATAATAATAATAATAATAATAATAATTAATATTAAAATAATTATAAAAATTACCTTTTCTCTTTCTTGTTTACATGATAAAGATTCAGCTCTATGTTGAATCAAATTTATATTTTGAGCTACATAATTTCTTAACATGTTATCTTGTAATGTTGGATTTTTTTTAGATATATTTTGTATTGATATAATTTCATCTTTTATGAAAATTCCTAAATAATTCTCAAGTTCAAACTTGAAAAAAAATTTTTTTTAAATTTTTAAATTAATATTATATTTATTTTTTAATTCCAATAAATTATACATTAAGTTTTAATAAAATATTAATCATACTTCAGGTTCTGTTAATGATCTTGCAATAGACATAACTATATTTATAAATACACCCTCAACACCAGTTGGAGTAATAAAAGTTTGAATATTAGGTGTAAACCTAAATGGAACAGGTTCATTGGATCCAAATAAAAATGAAGAAGGAGATAATGCTTCAATAATTCGCATTTAATAAATTAAAAAAAATATATACATAATATAATATTATATAATAATAGATATTAAAAAAAAAAAAAAAAAAAAAAAAAAAAAAAGCATTAATAAAAAAAAACTAATAATAATAATAATAATAATAATAATAATAATAATAATAATAATAATAATAATAATAATAATAATAATAATAATAATAATAATAATAATATATAATAATAATAAACTATTTTATAACTACAAGGTAATAATTCAGTAGCCCAAATATTTCCAGTTTTAAATGAAATATTAATTTTATGTGGGTATCTATGAGCAATGCTCATAACATAAGACATGAACGAAACTGCAGCCATTTGGTAAGTAAATTGCTTTCTCAATATAAATAAATCTATATATTGTTTCATCTTGGTAGTCACATACTTTATTTTTAGAAAAATAAATAAATGATTATAAATAATCAAATAATAATAATACAAAAAACAATATTAGTATTTAATAAAAAATATATATTTATTTAAATTTATTAATAATAAAACCTTTGTTAAAACAGTATTTGGAACCATTGTATCTTCAATTTGTTGAATAATTGCCATCTTTAAATTTGTTATATCATTTTTCTATTATATATTATATTTTAAATCTTATTAGTAACTATATAAAATATTTTTTTTAAATATACATAATAACTATAATTAATTCTATAATTCTTTCTACTTACAGTTCTTTTTATTGAATTCTTTTTATCTCTATTAATAATATTACGAATACTGTTTATATATAAAATTGTTGGATCGTCTTTATGGAATCCTGATTTTTCACAATGCTTTTCATAAATTTCTTGTAAAGAAATATATGATAAATCATCTTGTACTAACCTTACTTGAGGAGCTAATGGTATCATTAATGGTAAATGGAAAGCAATATTATATTTTCTGCAATCTTTTTTACGTTCCATTATATTATTCATAATTCTAAATAACTGAACAATTCTTTCTTCTCTTCTACACTGCCTAGCAGCTGGGTGTTGTACAATAAAAGGATGTAGACTTCCATCATGGCCTCTTAAAGATAAACGGCGATAACAAATACCATGTCCTCTTACAACATCAACCACAGATTCAAATTTATCAATTTTTATGAATTCATTATTATTATCCTTATGAAGTAAATACTGTCCTGGAATTTCAATATCATCAAACTTTTTATGTTCAAATTCTACTAAATCATGACTAAAATATTCCAACTGTTGCTTTGTATTTCTCAAATCTAATTGATACTCCAATTTATCACGCCAATCCCTAAATTTTTCAACCAATTCAGTCATTGAAGGTTTACTTTTTATAAAATCTTCTTCAAATGCATCTTTATATTTATGATGACCTCCTGACATAGACTCGTGAAAACGTTTTAAATTAGCTTCAGTACCACTTGGTAAAGACCTGGTATCACCTAAATTAGTTATTCTTCCTACGAGTTGTTGAACACCATCAGTTAATAAAGCTACAATTAATCTATAAATATCTTCATCAGGAGAAGGTTTCAATTTTTGAATAATTTGATCAATCATTTTTTCAATTGATAAAGTTAACAATGGGAATGAAGTCTTCACAATATCCATAATTTCATCAACATAATCCCATGGTTGTTTTTTAGATCCTCCAAATTTTTGAGTCTGTTGTGATTGGATTGAAGTTGAACTTGAATTACTAACTTTACTTTGAGAATCTTCTGTATTATGATGGAAATTTCTAACACCATTAGATGCCATAGCAGCCTGTTTCTTAATTAATTTATAATCTTCTTTTGTAGTTCTCAATAAGAAATATAACGCTTGTGGATATGATTTTGCAATTTTTTGTATAATAATATTAGCACATTCTGCTTCTTTATTTGCTAAACAAGTTAGTAATTGAGGTATATAAATAATCCAATACCAATGAACATGGTCTCCTTTAAATTTTTTAAATATGTCTGTTAATTTTCCTTTACTGTCATCGAAACTTAAAAGCCATAATATTCTTGCTATATACTTCCTAGATTTATAATTCTTATATAACCCTGATGCTTGTAAATAACAACTTATTGCATATTCACCATAATTGATCTCGTTTGGATGTTCTTTAAATAAATTATCATTATAAATACCCCATTGAGCCCAGGCTTTAGGAGATTTCATTTCAATTTTAGTAGCAGTAGAAAAAGCTTCGTTGGCTTCTATAATTAAATTTAATTTTGAAAGAAATTGTCCTTTTAAAGTCCAAAACTCAGAAGTTTGAGAATCAGTAAAATACATCAAATTTGTGTTATTAATAACGTCTAATCCCGTTGCATAATCTACTGATGATTGGAAATAACATTTTGCTTGTTCTCTTAATTTATAAAAAGCTTCTTGAATTTCAATGTTTGGTAAAGTATATATTTTACTTAATGAATTAATGCAAATATCAGTTAAACCATGTTTTCTTGCTATATGAGCAAATCTGTTTATAATCCAAGCTGTTTCATGGAATCCACGATATGTATAAGAACTAGCTGCATTATTATTGTTATTACTATTATTGTTATTATTATTATTACTATTATTATTAATACTACTATTATTATTATTACCATTATTATTGTTGTTGTTGTTGTTATTAGTCGTAGAAGCATTATTATTGGTACTATTACTATTATTATTAGTATTACTTTTATTTAATATATGTATTATTGGAAGATAAGCCTTATTTATAGTTGAAAATATATGTTGTCGCCAAGCTACTAAATCACTCCATAAATTAATATCTTCCCAATAATTTGGTAATCTTTCTCTCCATGTTTGTAATATACCTTTAAGTTCATCTGATTTTTTTTCAATATTATCTATATTAGTATTATTTAAATTAATTCTAATTTGATTAGCTTCATTTAATTCTATAAATTGTTGAAATATATGTAATAAATTAATATGTGAATATGAAACAACTTCAGGAAGCATATGCCACTTTTTTAATGTTAATTGAACACCTTCATCATAAACTTTTTTAAATTCTTCCATTTTTCCTTCATCTTGTGATTGATTTAATAATAAAAATGCTTCAAATATTTTTCTACGAGCAATCGGAATATCAGAGTAAACATTAATAGCTTTCTGTAAAAATTCGCTTTCTGAATCCCAATCTGAAACTCGCCATGCACATTCTAAAAGTAAATCTGTATTTCCTTCATGCTTTGCTAAATCAGTTAATATATCCCACTGCTGTAATTTCTGAGCACATAATATCCAATGATCTTCCCATAAATAATATTCTGATTCATTATAAATATGTGAGCCCAATCTTGCTTTCTTTTGTGCTGCTTCATACATATATTGCGCTTCATTCCATTTACCACATTGCTCATATGAAATTGCAATATTTGTTTCTTGAAATAAACATCTTCTACGCCAGAGACCATAAAAATAATCATTTTCATTCAACTCTTCATATAAACTAGCTAATGCATCCATAGTACATTCTTTAATCTTTTCTTCATCTTTAGTTGATGACATAACACCATACTTTAACTCCGGAGTATTATTTTGTAATAATTCAATTGCAATATGCCAAGCATTAAAAGTTCTTCCTAAATACTTAATAAGCTGTGGAGGAAGTTGAATAGTAGGTACAGATCTACATATACCTTCAAGCAATATTTGAATCACATTTGGTCTAAAATCAGCTTGTTTTAAATGATACTCTCTCGCTAATAATACTATTAATACTTTAATAATATCATGACGTTCTTTTTTTTTTAAAAATGACCATGACATTACAAACGTATTTATCCATATCTGAGATGACATATCAATATCCAAATATATAAGTTGTCTAATAGTGGTAATTAAATTACTAACATCCAATTTTTTCATCTCTTTCAAAAACTTTTGATGATTTTCAATTATACTATTTGTATTATCATTATCTATTTCCATATAAATGTCACCTAATTGTAATCTGTAAATGGATTCAACATGAGATATAGGAACAATACGATACGATGTACTCATTTGATATAATGGTTTTGTATTTATATAAGCACCTAATAATATATCCAAAGCTTGATGTAGCCAAAAAGAAGTAGATAAAAATTCCCAATTTTGTACACCAATTACATAATTTAATCTTGTAAATAATCCTTTACCAATACTTTTATCAAATATTTGAGCAAATTTTCTTCTAATTTCAGGATTTTCATTTCTTGTACCTAATAGAAAGGCTTGTTCTAATTTTATTGTTAATTCAGATCTTGAAAAAAAAGAATCTGAATAAATTTTTGAAACTAATAATAAATAATCTTCCAATAATGATTTATCTCTACGTTCAAATACCATCATTTTTATCATTATATTTGCTTTCTCTTTCATAGTAGGAAAGGATTCAGTTTTTTTTAAAATCCAATCTGACACAATTGTTAAAATATTTCTTAAAAGATTTATATCTTTAGATTTTTCTATTAATTGTATTATTGCTATCAATACTTGCCTACGATTATCACCCATGTTTGATATTCTTAATTTTAATAAATTTAATAACATGATTAGCAGAGTTGCTACTGATTGATTATTATTATTTATTATTGTATTGCTTGAAGATTGAGAGCTTCCTTCATTTATATTATTTTGATTATTATTATTATTATTTTGTATACTAATGTGGTCTTTTACTAGTTTTTGTAAAAGTTTGATTAAAAGTGGAATTAAATTATCCAATTTTTCAGGTTGCTCATGATAGGTTGCTTCAATTAAAGTAATAACGGAAAATATATTATTCATATTATTTAAACCAAGCATTACAATATGTTCAATTTCTTTCATCAATGGATCAATATCATTTACAAGTTTCTTCCCTTCTTTATTCAATAAATATATTTTTTTAAATATACTTATCAATAAATCTCCAACAGATGTCATGATAATAGTATTTTCACATTTAATATAAGATATTAAATACTTTGCTAATGCAGATAAATTTTCTATAAACCATGAATTAGACTTTTCATCAACAATAATTTTTAATACATCTAAAATTGTTTTAATTGCATTAATTTGATTTTCATTTGGCTCAATTCTTATAAATTTCTCAATTTGTGAAATTTTTATATTTACATCTGGAAACAGTATCAATAACTCTTTGATTAATGGAATAATTCTTGGAGCTAATAAATTTTTATTATCGTTCATTGGATTTAATATTGCTAATAATTTTATTAAATATGTTATCATCATTTCTTGAGAATTTGGATCAATAATTGAAACAAAATTATTTATTTGATCTTTATTGGTAATATTATTATTTGACATAGTATTTATAATATTTCCTTGATTTTCACTATTATTATCGATTAAATCTTTTTTATTTTCTTCTGAATATTTTTTTTCCCAATTTAAAATCAATTCTACAAGTTCAACAGTTAACTGTCTTGTTTCATAAGCTGTATTAGGTGTTAATCCTAACTTAGTTAATGATATTATTATTTGAGGAATAAAATGCTTCCTACTACTATAAAAAAGTTCTGAATGACGAATTAAAAGTTGGAAAATTATAACCAATTGTGCTATATTTTGACTATCTTCAATAATAATTTTTCTTGTCCATCTAACCCAGGTTGGAAATTTTGGATCATTTTGTTGTCCTGGTAAGCTAGTTATTCTCTTTGGTAATACTAATATTAAAATATCTAAAGCCTGTTTAACTAAAATTCTTCCTTCTGGTTGATGTGCCCTGAGCAAAGCTGCAAATATCTGAACCACAATTTTTCCTGGTGTATCAAATGCCTCAATAAACCTAGCCAATGCAACGTATGCAGTTTGTTTACATGTTAAGTCATCAACTTTTATTAAATTCCATTCTAATTTTATAATATCTTTCCTATAATTACAAATAATTTGTGGAACATATTGTACTAACAATGTTGTAAATTGTAGTAATTCTATTTTTAATGAATCATCCAATTTCATAACCGATTGTTCTAATAAAAATGGATCCCATAATTTTAAATGTATTTTCTCTATAATTTCTTCATCTATTATATTAGAATTATCGCATTTTGTAAAAGAAACATAAAGCATTGGATTAATTAAATATTTAAATGTCTGAATTTTCATAATTTGAGAAGTATTTGAATCACTAAATAAATCTAAAAATTTATTTAAAATTATTTTTTTCTGTTGATCAGTATATTTTAATGCTACATCTTCCCATAAAAATTGTTTTAAGAGATCATAATCAATAATGCTAGAATAACAAAATGCCCTAATCATTGAAAAAATAATTTTTATATAATAATCTGAATTATCCAAACTTTTATTTACACAATAATTAATTAAAATTTCTAATATATATATATTTTCTTGTAAACGACTGTAAGATAATACTTCCTCTTTATTTATATTTGAAGTAATATAAGGTGATTCCCATACTTCTAATACTTTTTCAATTATAGAATTATTCTGAACAAGCCAATCGGTGTGAGATTTACATAATACATTCACAATTAATATACCTTGATAATGTAACTCATCAGAATTTGGATTATCATCTTTAATTGCAAAAGTATGTTCAATTAAATTATTTGGATTATTAATTATTTCCAATCTTAACACTGAAGCATATTCTGATTTCAATATATCAATAAATAATTTGCTAACGTTTGGCTTATATAAGTTTTTATAGAAATATTCAATTGATTTAGCTACATATTTATTTAAATATTTAATTAATGGCTTTCTAAATGGGCTAGAAATTTTTCTTTTAAGTTTATCTTCTATTTCAATAACAAATGTGATAATTTGATCTAATAACACATGAGCTGCTGGAGGTAACTGATAAAATACATCAAGTATATGAACTATTATTTTGATAGATTCAACTTCCAAAAGTGGCTCATTTATATTATTTTCTTTTATTGCAATTTCTTCCCATGATTTCATATGTTCCAATAATTTATATCCAATATTTATTTTAAAATAATTATTTAATAATTCCAATAATCTTTCTAATCCTTCCAATCCTTGAACAGTTAAACTTTTATAATCACTTAATTTTGTTAAAATCGGTTGTAATCCTGCCTGTAATAAATCTTTAGGTAATTTACTTTGTTGTTGCAATACCTGCTTTAATCCCTTATTTGCTACTTCTACTACTTCATTTGAATTAGAATATAACGATTTAAAAAAAACAGATATTATTCTATTCCTTTTTGAAATATTTTGTTTATTTAATAATGAATCTTCACAATTTAATGCTGTTGACAATAATTTTATACATGTTACCCTTAATTTCACTAATGATGATGCATTTCTATGTTGTAATCCTTTTCCTATTAATGATTGATCTTCAGCATCTGCTAATGCCTGTGCTTCAGTAATTAATCTTGTTAAATCTTCATTAATTTGTAATAATGGTGGTCTAAGAGATAAGCAATATGTTACTGCATCAATATGACCAATTTGCATTGAAAATGGTAATGTTCTTAGGGGCTTTGCAAATATTGGTTTTAGTAAATTTTCCTTAACTGGTAATAATAAATCAGTTACTTCATTACCTGTTAAATCTGCTAATAATTGAAGTGACCATTGTACTGTTTTCCTCACTTCACTATTAGAATTAGGTAATTCGGATACTAACAGTAATATTAGATTTTTAAATTGTCCCTGTCTATCTTGACCTTCATCATTATCTCTGTTACAAACCTTTAATACATGAGACAATGTTTTTGTAGCATCTTCTATATTGTTTGATGACATCTCAGGTGAAGTATCTTTTAAAACATATAATAAAGATTTCACAAATTCTAATTCATGATCTAACATCCATTTTGTACCTAAATCAATTTTAGAACATAATAATGATATTCCAAAACAACCTTTTATAATAAAAAAAAAGTCAATATTATGATTATTATAAATATAAAATATATATATGTTGAATTTACCTCCATTTTTATAATACCATTCTTGTTTAAAACAGTACAAACAAAATCGCATTGAAAACTTATGAAATACAGGGAGATGTTCTAGAATATCTTTATTATTACCTAATAATGATTTACATGTATCATAAAATAATATTATCGCTTTTTCACCAACAATTCGTTTTTCTTTTTCCTCAGATGCAATAACGTCAACAATTGCATCAACAAAAGCATCAATTTGTGTTGAAAATGGACTAAATTTAACATCCAAAGATGATATTTTGGTATATTGAATATTAAATTTGGATCTAGCTAACATTATTTCTTCAACGTGTAAAATTGAAAAATGGATACACATATTTTTACATAACTCTATTACTTCTTTATCTTCAAATCCTTTTTGGGATGCTAACGAATATAAGCAATATAACACTTTCTTAACAGCCATATATGAAGGCTCAATTTGAACTTTAGTCTTTTCTCTAACTCTATCTACTAATAATTCATAATCCTCTTCCTCTATTACTTGAATATTTGTAAAATTTTCTTTTGAATTAATATACTTATTTATTAATGATGAAAGTTCCGAACTTCCAGTTTCAATATTAAATAATAAAGGTATACAAGATTTTATAAATTGATACATTTGTTCCTTATAAAAAATAGAATTAGGAGTTAAATTTTTATCAATTAATCGTTCAATAACAAATAAGCATGGCTCTAAATCAAACATATGTACCATATTTTCTAAATTTGAAGATAATCCAATATCTATTAATGCATTGTCATGTTTATAATAATTAAGTTCAGATGGAACTCTTAGCATTCGCCTATTTCTTCCCCCTAATTTACCTAAAATTCTTAATGTAGTATGGCTATGTATTGTATTGTATGGATGAGGTCTCAAATGTTTCCATAATGCATCCATCAAATCATTTATTACAGGATTCATTATAGGATCAAGAAACTCTTGTGTAAGGTTATCAATACATAATTCTAGAGTTCTTAATCCTTGACTTACTAATTCTGGGCCAGCCTTTAAAGCAATAACTAATGGTTTCATCAAATATGATAAATAAGGAATAAGTACACTTAATCTTACAGGAACTGTTAAACACAATTCAACAAACAATTCTTTCATATGTTGTTTATGTGTATTAGCTAATAAACTATTTAAACTTTCTAAAAGTATACAAAGTAAAGGAAAGACTTCTTGATAAAGTTGATCAAACTTTCCCCCTCCTATACTTCTAAATAATGAACGTAATAGAGTAAAATAATTTAATGGATTATGTGCCTTTGATGAAAATTCTAATGATTTCAATATAAGAGTTTTAAGATGTGGTTTCAATATATTTTCATTTGTTGAAGGAAATAATGATATTGACATAAATAAAAATTTAAACAAACGAATTAAAACAAAGCAATTTAATTCATTGTCTTCTTTTAACTCTTCTAATTTCTCCATCAAAAAATTTAACAAAATGCTAGCAAAATTTGGAGAAATAATTTGTTTAGCTAAAAATGCTTGTGATATTATAACTAAATTTGGATTAATAAGTATTTGCTTATAAAAAAAGGACATTTGTGAAGATAATACTTCCTGAAAAGCATATGGTTCAATTGTTATAAATAATGCAGAAAAACAATCAAGCATTTCTTTCCCATCTTTTGGTAAATTTGACTGCATAAAAGCAGCTTGTTTCTGTAAATCACTACATTCTTTTAATCTACCATCTTCGTCAAAATTATTTAAATTATATATATTAAAGAATTTTAATCCTTCTCTAAATACTCGTATTAATATTTCTATTTCATCTTCATTAAAATCGGAATTATTCACTTTGTTTTTATTATCAGTATCTGTTTTTGTTTTTTTCATGGAACATGATTTAATCTCAACTACCGCCAATTTACATCCATTCATTAAATATTTTAAAAGAAGTTTTATTTCTATTATATATAATCAAAAAAATATATAAATAAAATATATATATATGACATTTAATTTGAAAATTTTCATATAAATTATTTGTTTTAGTATAAAAAAATTATAAATAATAAAATTATTGATTATAGATTAGTTGTATACCTTTAATTAAATCTTGAGATGTATCAAATGGACCCATGCATGATCTTATTGGATGAGCGTATTCTAAATCTAAATATCCTTTTGGTGGATTTATATCTGCAAAATTTTCTGACTTTTGTGACAATTGTTGTTTCTGTGAATTATAGTGCTTTGTGATAATGGGAAATGCTGTGTTTATACTTAATATTTTTTTCGAAAATGTATCAAGAAGTCTTACAAGTAATTTCCTAGCTAAAATAATTACATGTTAATATAAATAATATATATATATTTATAAAATAAAGACAAATGTTGTTTACCATACCTTCAATTTCATTATCTAATTTCACTATTTCTTCGACTAAATTAACTAATAACTTTACACACATTGTTTGAATATTTGGAGAGATCGTTTGGTCATGTAAATTCCTTGAATAGATATATATAGTTTTTGACAATTGTTCTTGTGATAATTCTGATCTAACATTATGTAATAAATCTGCTAAAATACTATATGCTAAAGACCTTTATTTTCAAATAAATTAAAATCAAAAAAATAAATAAATAAATAAATTATTAAATATTATCAAATTAATATTAAAGAAATAAAAAAAATTACCTTAATGTTTCTCTTGAAGTTACACCCGTACCAACAAAGACATTTTCATTTAAAAGTGTATCGATATGTTTTATAAATGCTAGTTTAAATTTTGTATACCATATATGCCTTGTTGCTATAAGCAATTCCTATTAAATTATAAATATACACTATATATAAATATTATATATTTATATAACAATCTTAATAAAAATAATTTATTACTTTTCTAATTCCTGACGCATCCGGAGGACAATCTTTCATTAACTGAATAACAGATTTAGCTATATTATCTTGATGTGGTTCTAATAATTGAATGAATCCCCTTGATATATAAGCGACAAATGATAAAGTCTATTTATATATAATTAAAATAATTAATAAATAATATTATATATTTAAAAATCTTAAAAATATACAATATTTATAATATTTTTAAAATTATATTATAAATATAAATTACTTTCACTTGTAAAGCTTTAAGATCAACATATGCTGTTCTATTTTTAATTTTTGGACTCACACCAATAAAAATTTCACCTTTTTTCCTAGCTTCTTCATGTTCTTTTTTTTGTGCTTCAGGTTGTAACTCTAAGCACTTTTTTAAATTCTTTTAGTACAAAATAAAATTTATTAATAAAAACTATATATATATCTTACCTCTATAATTAATGGTATAAATGCCACAACATTACTTTGAACAAACTTTTTATGTAATTGAAATAGCAGAACAATTATTATAGGACACTCTTTTAATATCTTAAAACTATACATGCTTTTTGCAAGCTTACTATTTTGATTTGATACAGCTTCATTTTCTAATTTATTTAACTATTTTAATTATATATATATATAAATTTTTATTAATTTAATTTATTTCAATATTTTATTTATATATTAAAAAAATTATTTAATCTTTATGAATTTATATTTAGTTCAATATTTTAATTAAATTATCATATTCATAAAATTATTATTCATCTTATTATATTATTGCTTTTTATATATTTGATTTATCGATTAACTATATACATTTTAATTTATTAATTATTTATTCTTTTAAAAATTTCTTTTAATTATTCTTTATTCATTTATATTTTTTTAAAAAATGTCAAATTATTTAATAGACATTGATTAACTTACAGATTGTTGATTATCCCCAAATGCATTAGTAACAGTTTGTTTGATATTTCCATACATTTCTTTAACAATGTCAAAAAAATCTTGTACATATTTTTCCAATATATTTTTATTATTTTTATGAAGATCAACGATAATTTTTACGCATATTGTTCCATTTTCTTCATTATCCTTTTTTAAAAGATCCAATAAAATTTCCATTAATTTTGGAACATATTCCTGTAATGCTTCTGTATGAGGTATTCTCTGAATTATTTCCAATACTGTATTTCTTAATTTCTTTAATAATTAATAAAAATATAAATTATTAAATGTACAAAAAAAATGCCATAAATATTAGTCAATTTCAATATATAAAAATATTTACTTGTTGTGGATTTGTACTTATAAATGAAGGTTGAGTTTGAGTTAAAATTGAAAAAAATACAGGAAAAAATAGATTTAAAAAGCGTGAATATTCTACAGCTTGTATGGTTTCTATTGAATCTTTTATTTCATTTAATATTGTTATTTTCACTTTTATATCTGTTTAAAAAAAAAAAAAAAAAAAAAAAAAAACATTAATATAAAGGAATAGTATTTAATAAGAATATATTTTATAAAATTAACCTATATTCTGATCATTTAATCTTGTAGCAATACTAGCAAGATCCATTTTCTTGCTTATATTTTGATAATCCATTTTTACAGTTTATTTTTTAATAAAAATATTATATTTAAATTTTTAATAATTATTTTTAATACTTTTATCAATTCCAACTTTTGGTATTTATTATTAATACTATTTTGATAATTATTACTATTATTGTTATTATTATTATTATTATTATTATTATTATTATTAGTGTTTTTAAAATGAACTACTCATAATAATTTTAACCATTTTTAATGAAAAATACTTTTTCCTTAAAATTAACAATGAATTATTAATTTTTATAAATTACAAGATATATTATAGATTCAAATTTCCCAATTATATATATATAATAATTAAATATTACTTCTTATTTCAATATATATAATTAATAAAAATTTATATTAGAAATAATACATTTATATAGTAAATAATAAATAAAAATGAAAATAACGGAAATAATAAATTATATATATTTATATATATATATATCAAAAATTTAACAAAAAATATATATATAAATTAAAAATTAAAATTTAAAAATAATTTAAAATTAAAGATTTAAAATTTAAAAATAATCATATAATAAAAATAATTAAAATATTATAACAAAAAAAAATTAAAACTTGAATTTAAATAATGTTATAATGCAAAATTTTGATAAAATTTTATTTTACTATTTCTTTTTCATATTTATATTACTAATTTTATTTTTTATTTTTATTTATTTTTTAATTACTATCATTTATATACATTCTTATAAAAAAAATGAATAAATAAATAATAAATATTAAATAATAATAATTTAAAAATAAATTATATTAAAATTTAAATTTTTATTATTATTGATTGGAAGTTTTTAATTTAAATATTTAATATAAATCATACATTTAAATATTTAAAATACATTAATTAAGAACACTTATTTTAGATTTATTATTATCTTTTTTTTCATCATATGAAGTAACTAAGCTACATATTTTTTTATGAACTGGCCATGAATGAACTTGACATTCTCTTGAGCAATACCTTTTAATTAAAATATTATTAATTAATAAAAATGTATTATTAATTAATAAAAATGTAAAATATTATAATATATTAATAAATCATTTTAATAATTAATATTTACCATTCATTTTTACATTTAGAACATCTTTTATCAGCAGGTTTACCACATTTAGCACATTTAGGTTTTTCAATTAATGGATCAAATTGATCAATATTATACATTCCAGCTAGTCTATTAATAAGTTTTTTTTTAATTGTTAATATAAAATCTTTTATATAATTAATTAATATTTAATTGTACAATTTTATTTAAATACTTTTTAGCTAATTCCATTCTATTGCTGTAAGACTCATTTAATATTTCCTTTTTACATCTTTTAGCAATTTTTTTCCAATCTTTTCCGTTTTGTATTTCTTCCATCATTTCCGGTATCTTTATATTATTTATTAAAAGATTAATATAAAACCAATAGTTGCAAAATTAGATTTAAATAATATATTAATATTATCGACATATTACTTGTTCAACTAATAATCCAGCTTGAACAGAGTTATCTGGAATATTTAAAATACTTAATTCATCTAAAACCCTCTTTAAATCTGCTAAAATTGGTAATTCATTAATTAATTGTGTTGTTAGATACGGCCTTAACTATATATTTTTATATTTTTATAAAGTTTTTTTTTTTTTTTAGTATATCAATAATATAAATAATATAAATAATATAAATAAATATACAATATTATTTATTTATATTTTAAAAAATCCTTATAATATTACCCTTAATATCACTTCTCTTGTATGATTCGTATATGAGTACTTTCTTCTACATTCCGGTTCTACCATCAAATTATATAATGCAATCCATATCTATTATTATTATTATTATTATTATTATTATTATTATTATTATTATTATTATTATTATTATTATTATTATTATAATTATTATTATTATTATTATTATTATTATTATTATTATTATCAATTATTATTATTATTATTATTATTATTATTATTATTATTATTATTATTATTATTATTATTATTATTATTATTATTATTATTATTATTATTATTATTATTATTATTATTATTATTATTATTATTATTATTATTATTATTATTATTATTATTATTATTATTATTATTATTATTATTATTATTATTATTATTATTATTATTATTATTATTATTATTATTATTATTATTATATTATTTAATATATATTTTTTATATAATTTTATCTAACAACACAGTTAATTAATTATTTACTTGCGCTTCAACCTGACACAATTTGGATATATCTTTTTTACTTATTTCTTTCCAATCTGATCCCTCCCACCTTAAAATTTTGTTATTTGATGTTCTTTTTATCCATGGAACAGATTCAATTAAATATGAAAGAGCACTAATCATATCTAATATTAATAATAATATAGTTTATTAAAAAAATCTTTGTTTTCTCTTATTATTATTTTTTTTTTATTTTTATACCTTTTGTATTTAATAATCTTGTCATAACACTTAATGGTAAATCTGTAATGTAATCTGTCATATACCTTAAAATTGACAAAGCATTAATTGATATGGCATAATTTTGCTTTCTTAACGTTTTATTCATTTGCTATTATATATATTATATTATATTATATTTATTATATTATATTATATTATATTATATTATATTATATTATATTATATTTATTATATTATATTATATTATTATATTATATTATATTATATTATATTATATTATATTTTACTATATTAATATATATTTTTCAATATATATTTATATAATTCACAATACCTCAATTTCACTTCTTTCCATAAATTTATTAATATCATTCACATTATCTTCGTCATCTTCGTCATTTTCCCTATATTATTATTAACAAATTATTAAACTATTGTCTTCTGTAATTAAAACTATTTTTAATATTATATAATAAATACCATGTATTCAAGAATGCAACTTTCCTTGCACAATAATCTACTAAATCAAGCATTTTTTCATCAACTGATATACATGCACTTTTATTATATAATACTAATTCTAATAAATTAACAATTGTAACTTCATGGTAAAGCTTTTTTTAGAGAAAAGAGTTACTTAAAATATATATTAATATTGGATGTTATTAATATATTTATATTATTATTACCATCATATAAACTCTTAAGCTATTACTTTGAGTAATTTTGTTTTTAATTAATGGATAAACTTTTTTCCTCCATGTCTCACTAACCAATAAATTATATATTAATGTCTCAACCTAAAAAATAGTTATATTTAAAATAACAAATACTAACAATTTAATAAATATAATTATATAAATATATGTAAATGTTGTTGAATATAACCTTATTATATGTAGTTAGTAATTCAGAAATATATTCTTCACATTGTTGAGCTACATTTAAATGAGCCTATAAAAACAAATTTTAAATAAAAATTTTAATTTATATAAAATTTATAGACATATATTTATATATTAAAATGTTTAATGTATACTTGAATATTTAGTTTTTCAATATATTCATGTTGTTTCATCCATTTATCATAACCAAAATTCTCAATTGAAATTTTTTTTAATTCTTGTATATATAATTCTGCTTCATTAGAAGTTAAAGCACTGGTAAACCTATTATTTAATAATATATTAACAAAAAAACATTAACAATAAATAATTTATTAAATAATATCTATATTTATTTTCTTACTGATTGTCAGATATCATTTTAATATGTTAATTATGACTTGTTCTTTTATGAAAAAGGTATTTTATAATTCGGAGTTATAAAGAATTTTTAATTAAATTTATTTATAATGATTGGATTGTTAATTAAATTATATGAAATATATTATATATTTCATTAATTTATTTTTATATCAAAAAATACTATTTTTATGTATTTTTATATCAAAAATACTTTAATATTAATATAACCTAATCTTTAATATTAAAAAAGTAACTAAAATATATTATAATATTACAATCAAATTTACATTTAAATATAAAACCATTAATTAAAGATTTAGGTAAATTAGTTTTACTAAACTCATATATATATTTACTTCTTTCTTACTTTTTTACCTTTTAAAAAAAAAAAAAAATAGAAACACTTAAAATATAAATTTCATAAAACAAAAATCAAATAAAAAATACTATTTTTTATTATATTATTATAATATAATTCGTAATTGAAAATTATTTTTACAATGTTTAAATGTAATATATTTTTTATTTGTGTATTATATTAATACATTTATTATGTTTAATATCTTTCATATTAATTTGTTTTAATATGTTCTAAAGTTATAAAAGTAATTTTACTATAGTTATAGATAATTTATCTATAATAAACATAAATACATTGCTAAATTGATGAAAATGAAAATATATAAAAAAGAATTTAAAAATATTTTTTTTTATAAAACTCAAATAATTTTATTTCTTTTTTTTTTTTTTTTAAAAAAAAAAATATCAATAAAATTTTAAAAATAAAATATTAAATATTCAAACTTTCAATATTAACAATTCCGATATTAGTTTATACATTATAAAAATATTTATACTAAATAATATTTAATATTATAGGAAAAATTTGGCTTTTTCAAATAGTTTTAAATATTTTTCATTGTCATTATGAATAAATAAATAAATAAATAAATAAATAAATAAATAAATAAACATAAATAAATAAATAAATAAATAAATAAATAAATAACTAAATAAATAAATAAATAAATAAATAAATAAATAAATAAATAAATAAATAAATAAAGAAAGAAAGAAAGAAAGAAAGAAAGAAAGGAAGAAAGTAAGAAAGAAAAAAATATATAAAAATAAATATTGTATATTAAAACAAAATAAAACAAATGTCAGATCAATCAAATAGTACAGATAGACCAAACATTACTCAACATTTGCCATTTCTTCCTGGGACCGTTTTTGAAGATATTACTGTATAAATTAATGTTTAACTTTTATATTTAATTAATATGACTTAAATAGTTTAAATAATTAATAAATAAAAATATCTTTTTATTGAAAATAAAATTAGAAAACTGATTTTCGAAGACCACAATCTTTATGGTATAATAATGGCTATATGGTTTCAAGGAATTTAAAAGAAGGTATTGGCGGTGAACCTTTACCTGTTACAGCTGACACTTCGGCAGAAGAGCTTCTAAAAGAAATGAAAAATAATCCATATATAATTTATACTCATAAGAATAAAGAATTTTGTCCTTATTCAAAAGAAAAAATTTTAAATTACGATGATGTTGTTAAAATTAAAAATGAACCACAACCGTCTAAAATACCATCTTATATTGCATATGATAAAATGGTAATAAGACTTATTATTTTTATTAAAAAAATGAACTTAATAAACTGTTATTTAATTATTTATATAATGTATGTAAATTTAATTTTTTATAAAAATTAATAAAGGTTCTTCGATTTTTTGGATATTATAAAGAATCAACATATCAATCATCAGAACAATATCACTTGCGTAAAGTTGTTATATATTATTATTTAGAAGATGATACAATCAGAGTTAATGAACCTCAAGTTGAAAATAGTGGGATACCACAAGGCGTTCTTATTAGTAGACAAAAAATTCCAAAATCAAGTAGTGAGTTTTATACTCCTACAGATTTTAATATTGGTAAAAATGTACAGTTATATGCAAAAACAATTAGGATAGTGGATTGTGATGAATTTACAAGAGTAACTATTTAATTATTTATAATTATACTTATAAAGAATATTATGTTTATGTATATGTTTATTTATTAATATAAAAATAAATATATATTTTGAAATTCGTTGTACAATTATTATAAAAATAAAAGAGATATTATCAAGAGGTTGAGAAAATTGAACTTAACCCATCAGAGGAAATGCCAGAAGATCCATATCAATCAGAAAGAAATAAGCCATACAGAATCAAAAACGATGAACCAAGAAGTTACCCTTTAAAACATTTTATTGAATATGATCGTAAAGTATTAAGATTTTATTGTGTATGGGATGACAGAAGTAATATGTTTGGTGACATTCATGAATTTATTATTCATTATTACCTTGTTGATGACTGTGTTGAGGTTAGAGAAGTCCATAAACCGAATGATGGAAGAAATCCATTTCCACTTCTTCTTAAAAAACAACCATTACCAAAAGTATTTACTGATATGAAAGGTAGAATATTTAAGAAATTTAATAATAATAATAATAATAATAATAATAATAATAATAATAATAATTTATAATAATAATAATAATAATTTATAATAATAATAATAATAATAATAATAATAATAATAATAATAATAATAATAATAATAATAATAATAATAATAATAATAATAATAATAATAATAATAATAATAATAATAATAATAATAATAATAATAATAATAATAATAATAATAATAATAATAATAATAATAATAATAATAATAATTTGTCATATTTATAAAGACCTTGATTCAAATGAAAAGTATCATTGGTATGATTTTAAAATAGGATCTGTTATTAATGTTTTAGGAAGAAAATGCTTAATGTACAGTTTTTAATATATATAACTAATATTTAATTAATATTTAATTAAAATTATTTAAAATATTTTTTTTCTTTTTATTTATTTATTTTATTTTATTATATTTATTGTGAATATTTAATATTTATTATATATTTTAGATATGATTGTGATGATTATACAAGGTATTATTTTATGGAGCATCTTGGCATGAGTGAAGAAGAACTCAAACCATATAATATTCCTAAAGAAAAACCTGCTGAAATTCCAAAACAAGTAATAAATAAAATATAATCATTAAAATAATTAAATATAAATCGAAAATAATAATAATCTGTTATTATTATTATTATTATTATTATTATTATAGGTAACACCTCAATATAATTGTTTTGGTTCTGAAGAAGATTCTATGGGTTCAGTAAAATACATTGTATTACAGCCTCCAAAAAAGAATATAATTAAAATGTTGGAGAATGACCACATTGTTTTAAGATTTGTTGCCAAAATGGTAAGTTTTTATTATATTTAATCAATAAAATAAATAGTTAATAAATATATCAATGTTTATATATTTATATAGGAATCAAAATATAAACAAAATAAAGACAGAAGATTTATTTTAAGTTATCATGTTTCTGATGATAAAATTTCAATATATGAGCCAATGCAAAGGTAATTAGATATTTAATATTTATTTTTATTTTTCTTTTTTCATTAATAATAATAATAATAATAATAATAATAATAATAATAATAATAATAATAATAATAATAATAATAATAATAATAATAATAATAATAATAATAATAATAATAATAAAAATAAAAATAATAATAATAATAATAATAATAATAAAAATAAAAATAAAAATAATAATAATAATAATAATAATAATAATAATAATAATAATAATAATAATAATAATAATAATAAATTATCAATAATTATTATTAATTATTATTAATTATTATTATTAGAAATTCTGGAATTACAAATGGTTATTTTGCAAAAGTATTCAAAAAAACTGCTGGTATTATTGGTGGTAAATATTTAGAAAATAATTACGTCAAGAAACCAAAAGAGCAAGTTAAGGAAGAAGAAGAAGAAGAAGAAGATATATTTAATAGTCAAAAACCTGAAGAACCAATGGAATATTATACAAGTAAAGATTTATATGTTGGTGCTGTTTTAAATATAAATAGTCAAATATTTACTTTAATTGATGCAGACGAATTTGTTTTTAATTATATGGAATGTAAAAAAGATGAATATCCAATGTCCAATATTAAAATGATTCTTCCAAAAATCATGGGAGTTTTTAGCACGGAAGAAAAAGAAAACTTGAAGCAAAAATTTCCCACTACTATTACTATTAAACGAGAAAGTTTCATTGACGCTGTTTCACCACTATTTTTGAAATACCTTACTCCACATGTAAAAATATTATTTTTATTATTTATTATTATTATTACTATATAATAAATATTCAAATAAATTATTTTATTAATTTATTTTATATTAATTAAAAAATATAATTAAAAAATATGTTAATTTTTAATAGGAAATTATTACAATTTCAAGATCATGTGAAGACGAAGATCAAAAAGTAGATATTGATAAAGTTATTAAAATTATAAATGTTCTATAACATATCGATCAATATATTTAAATCAAAAATTGTATATAAAGATTTAATTATTTTAAATGTTACTTTTTAATTATATTTAAATTTTTATATTTTTCATTGAATTCTTTTAATTATAATATTATAATATTATATTATAATTTTCATTTTTTTATTTTGCTTTAATTTATTTAATTTTATTTATTTAATTTTATTATGTTCGTTTTGTTGTTAAAGATGAAATAAATATAATAAATTTATTTTATTATTTCAGATATGTTAATGTTTAAATTAATAATTATTTTAATAATCCACCAATGCAGATTTAAATCATTACTATTCAATTTATTCGCTTTTAATAATGAATTTAGTGCATTTATTTGATCATTTTTGTCTAAATATATTCTATAAATAATTTAAATAAGAAAAAGAAAAAAAAATTAGAAAATAGATATAATATAAATATAAATATAATATAATATAATATAAATAAGTATATAAATAGATAAATAAATATAT
>MCFG01000275.1:0-5000 GCA_002104895.1 Anaeromyces robustus | reverse complement strand
ATATTAGAATATTATTGGAAAACAAAACTAAAAAAAAAAAAGCAGAACAAAACAAAACAAAAATAAAATAAAATAAAAATTACTGTAATAGAATAATTCTATATATAAATAATTACATATATCTTTTTAATTCTTTTTCCCAGTTAGACAGTTTTTTTGAAGGCCTTTTTTTATAAATAATAATTAAAAAAAATCTTATCAGAATAAAATACATAATTTTTATAATACTTAATTTAGAATAGATGTTAAAAAAAGTACACTATTAAAAGAAATTTTTCAGCTTTCATTGAATAATAAAGTCCAGTTATTACACCTATTATCTAATATTATATATATATATAATGTTTAAATTTGATGAATTAAATTAATTTATTTATAGTATTAATAATTATTATTAACCTGCATTTTTTTATTTAATTCTTCATCGTCAGCTAAAATACCTATTAATTTGTTATATAAATAATAATAATAATAATAATAATAATAATAATAATAATAATAATATTAATTATATTATTAATAAATTAATATTATATTATTATTATTTATTATTAATTATTAATTATTAATTATTATTATTATATTCTCGTTATTATAATTATTATATATATATATATATATATATATATATATGAATTACATCCGCATTTCTTTTCACGAAATAAACTATAAATCCTATAAATGTTAAAAATAATTAATTTATTAAGATTTTTTTATAATAAATGATAATAATAATAATGAATAATAAATAAAAAAATAATAAAAAAGGAGATAAATAATAATAAATAGTAATAATAATAGAATACCATTTAATTCCATCCTTTTCCTGTAGTTTATTATGAAATATCATTTTTTTTTTTTTTTTTTTTTTTTTTTTTTGATATTTATTATTTCATTATTTGGTATATAATTTCTCATTATATTTATAATATATTTTATAATAATATAATAATTTATTGAAAATACTTACATATGAATATAATCTATTATATAAGTTCTCTGGAAGTTGAAAACCTCCAGGTAAATAATAATTTGATTTTTTGGAGTCATAGTAATAACCTCCATTTTTAATAATTATATTTATCTTATTCTTAAATTATAAAATTATTATATTTATTTCAATATTAAATTTTTATTTTAATAATAATTATTTATATATATACTTTTAATTCACTGATTTTTTTTTTAATTTTTTCTTCACAATATGAAGGCAATAGTTCCTTTAGTAGTTCTGATAATTTTTCATATAGTGTTAAAACTTTTTCAAAGTCATATTCATTTTCCCAATGTTTTGCATTTAACATAATTTTTTTAAATTCATTTTTTCCATTGTTTATTGAATCTATATTATTCAGATTATTAAATTCATTCTTTTTATTAATAAAAGTAAATATATATATACAAGACAGAAGATATATTAAATTATTAAATCATACTTTTTTTACCAAATTATTTGACGTTTGATTTTTATTATCATTTAAAATCATTTTTATTAAAAATAATTATTAATATAAATATATTAAAAAATTTTATATTAAATAAAATTAATTATTTGTTTGTAACAATATAATTCTATTCGTTAATAATTTATAATATAAAAAATAAAATTATTAATTTTTTCGTAAAACTTCTTTAAAAATTATTTTAAAAAATAATAAATTATAATGGATTTAAATTATATGTTAAATTATTTAATAAATACTTTAGCGTGGATTGTTGCAAGTATTAAAGTATTTATTACTTCACATTTAGGAGGCTATCCAAAAGTCACTTTAAATAACGTACAATATACTGTATTAAGAGAAATTGGAGAGGGTGGTTTTGCATATGTTTATTTAGTAAGAAAAACAGATTCTCAAAATTCTCCATTATATGCTTTAAAAAGAATACCGTAATTACTTATATATAATAATAATATTTTAAAATAATATAAAAGCTAAATTCATATTAGAATTATTTTTAATAATATTATTATATTTCAAAATTTCTAATTAATATATATTGTTATGAATATTTTTATTTATAATAAAAATAATAAAATATAAAATAAAATAAAATAAAAATAAAATAAAAATAAAATAAAATAAAATAAAGTAAAGTAAAATAAAATAAAATAAAATAAAATAAAATAAAATAAAATAAAATAAAGTAAAGTAAAATAAAATAAAATAAAATAAAATAAAGTAAAGTAAAGTAAAATAAAATAAAATAAAATAAAATAAAATAAAATAAAATAAAATAAAATAAAATAAAATAAAATAAAATAAAATAAAATAAAATAAAATAAAATAAAATAAAATAAAATAAAATAAAATAAAATAAAATAAAATAAAATAAAATAAAATAAAATAAAATAAAATAAAATAAAATAAAATAAAATAAAATAAAATAAAATAAAATAAAATAAAATAAAATAAAATAAAATAAAATAAAATAAAATAAAATAAAATAAAATAAAATAAAATAAAATAAAATAAAATAAAATAAAATAAATAAATAAATAAATAAATAAATAAATAAATAAATAAATAAATTAGTAAATTAGTAAATAAATTTTCAAACTAATTTTTTTCACTTTATTAATAAACAGAATACAACTTCCAGAACAAGAAGAACGTGTTAGAAATGAAATAAATGCACATAAATCAGTAGAAAATAGTTCAAAAATTCTTAAATTGATTGATTATGCTATAGTAAAAAAAAAAGATGGTACTTCAGAAGGAATGTTATTACTTCCATATTGTCAAAATGGATCATTACAAGATTTAATAGATGAAACTAATAAGAGAACAAGAAAGGGTTTATCTTTTGATTTAATATTAAAGATTTTAATTGATATATGTGATGCTTTAGAAGAATTTCATAAGTAATATTTTTAAAATAAATATATATTACAATATTTCCAGAACATATAAATTTCAAATTGTTATTAAATAAAATAATAATATATATGTGAAAATGTTAATAACTATTATTAAAAATAATAATATATATATGAAAATGTTAATAACTATTATTATAAATATTATATATATATTTATATGGAAATATTAATTAGACAAGAACCTTGTCTTGCTTATAGAGATTTAAAGGTATTTTTTAATAACATATATCATAATTTATATAAAGTTATGTATATTAATTAAAATTAATAATAATTAAATATATAATATTAATATAATATTTATATAAGCCACAAAATATTGCTTTGGATAATGAAAACCATGCTATTTTAATGGATTTAGGATCTGTTTCACCTGCAAGAAGTAAAAATAATTATTTTTTTTAAGTGATAATAAAATAAATTAGATATGTTAAAATAAACATATTAATAATTATTGTTATATAAAAAAAGTGACTTTATCAACTAGACATGATGTATTAGTATTAAAAGATTTCGTATCGGAAACTGTAACTTCAACTTTTAGACCCCCTGAATTTTTTGAACCATTGGTTGATATGAGAATTGATGAAAGAACAGATATATGGTAAACTATTGAATATAAGATTGTATTATATATATTAATAATAATTATAATATATATTAACAATAAATATTATAATTATCCATATGAAAGGTCACTTGGTTGTACTATGTTTGCGATGGCATATGGTGAAACGCCATATAATGGTACTCATACTTCTACACTAAGTCAAGTCGTGATACCAGATGATTCTACATATGATCCAAATTTTAATCAGTTAATTAAAAAATGCCTTGAAATTGATATTCAAAAAAGAATTACACTTCCTGAAGTAAAATCTATTATATATGGATTTATAAATGCTTCAAATTTTGAACCAGAAGCTGTTTAAAAGTTATATATATATATTTAAAAATCTTAGTGCTTTAAAATATTAATATTTATACAGGAAAATACTATAAAACGTTTTTAGATTATATATGAATGAGATATTAATAAATAAATATATATATTGTATTCTGTTTTTTTTTTTTTTTTTGCTTACTGTAATATAAAGAAAATATAATAAATTTTTATTTTATTTATATATTTTTAATTATAAGAAATTAAAAAAAAAAATGGTTGAAAGTTAATAAATATAAATAAATAAATAAATAAATAAAAATAAATAAATATAAATAAATAAATATAAATAAATAAATAAATAAATATAAATAAATAAATAAATAAATAAATAAATATAAATAAAATAATAAGAAAAAAATAATTAATAGATACAATATATTTAAATATAACAATATTGGTGTTATAAATAGTAATAAACTAATAAAATATTATATATATTATTAATAAAATAAATAATAATAATTTTAAAATATAATATTTTCTTTTATTATTATTGTATTAATATTTTTTTTTATTATTATATTATATTATGTTACATATATTTTTGGGTATAAAAATTTTATCAATTTTTATTTCTATTTTTACTAATTTTCAATAAAAGTACATAATTCATTATAATTATCAATATATTGTGTTGATATAATATTTGTAAATTCTTTTTTTCCATATATATCCGATAAGTGTCTTAAGAGTTTAGTTACACTATGTTTTATTCCGTTCTTTTTTATTTTTAATAATTCTATTATTGTTGGAATTATATATTTACATATGGCCGATGGTTTAGTTTGATATAAATTATTTGATATTACTTATAATAATAGTAATAAATAAATAAATAAAAAAACAAACAAACAAACAAACAAACAAACAAACAAACAAACAAATAAATAAATAAATAAATAAATAAATAAATAAATAAATAAATAAATAAATAAATAAATAGATAGATAGATAGATAGATAGATAATTAAATAAGTATTAGTTTTATATTTTATTATATACAAAATATAAGTATAGTTTTCTTAATCAAAAAAGTTTGTTACCTATCACTTTATCTAAAAGTAGTTCTTTAATTTTTATATTGGGTATATGTAGAATTCCATAGGTAAAGATTTTAAGTAATTTAGATTGGTCAATTTCATATTTTGGGTCAATTAATATATTTATTAA
>MCFG01000274.1:0-93668 GCA_002104895.1 Anaeromyces robustus | reverse complement strand
ATTAAATATATATTATTATTTATATATTATGTTCCTTATAAATTAAATTTGTTTTCAATATATAAAAATAAAAAAATTTGAACAAGTTTTTATATTTATTATGTTCCAAAATAATCAGTATTTATGATGTGGTACAAGAGTTTTACAATAAATTGAATTTAAGGTGAAAATGTGTAGTTTTTAAAAAATATACTTTATATAAGTAATTCATCTTAAAAAGTTTATTTTGTTAAATCTATTATTGTAAATTGTTTTTATTTTAAAACTATCTAAATAGACCGTAATTATATATATGTTAAAAAAAAAATAGAATATTATATAAGTTTTTTTTTTTTATTTTTTTTTTTTTATTTTTTTTTTTATTTTTTTTATTATTTTTATTTGTTAAAATTTATAAAATATTTTAGCATATTTATTACATAATTTAGAGAATACATATATCTTTTAATTTAATATCTTTAATAAATTATTAAATTTATCTTTATAATGAAGTGAATATATATATATATAAATGGATGGACCATCCAAATTTTAGAATAATTTGTAAAGTTTAACTTGGTCGAAATGCTCAATAATCTAATACGTAGGGTGTTCACTAATATAAATTTTTATTATAAGTTTTATTATAAATATAGTTTCTTTATTTAAAATTTGTTTAATTATTTTATTATTATATTTTATTAGATTATTATTAGGTTAATAATCTTACAAAGAATGTAAGAATACATATTTCATCAATCTTTTATACATTTTCATTGAACAATACAATAATATAAGTAAATTAATATTTATATTAATTATAATAATATATATTAAAAATAATATAAGATAAGAATATAATTTGTTAATAAAATAAAAGTATAATTTATATTCAACTGTATTATTAATAAAATTAATAATAATTAAATTGTATAAGGATTTGGGGCGCATAAACATGCTGAATAATAAATATTTAATAGATATAATGTGGCTTATATCTATAATCCATTCAAATCCTTAACATAATTTAAAGTTATAAACTAATTATAATGAATAAATATAAAAAGATTTTTTTTTATTTTAGTAGACCAGTTTCTATCCTGGTTGTTAAGGCGTTTCCTTAGCATACATAAGGCTTCTGGATCGACACCGCATCTACCCCAAGCAAAGTGGTTTTCTCCTTCACGGGTTTTACACTGTAGCAAGGTAGTGCACAGGTATAGTATTTGAGGCGTAGCTACTCACGCCTCATTAAATAATATAAGTATATGAGTAGATCTTTAAGTCTAATAATGTGGGGTGCGGCTCTAAATTATTGGGCGGTTTCCTTGGTGACTACTATTCATATGTGGGGCTTGTAGACTGGACCCGTTATTAAGTTAGCGTTAGGGTTTAAGTACAAATGTAAAATATATGAATATACCAAGGGCGTCGACGCCGAAAAGGTAAGGCAGGGAATTTAATTCCGATACATTCATGTGAAAAATCACATGATAAGTCTATAAAAAAAATTTTATTTTAGTAAATTTAAATAAGCGTTTAAGGATTTAATCGAAATGAATATATATATTAGTATATTATTTTAAATAAATCTAAATAGATATTTTTAAAATTAACCCTTTCAAAATAAAATATAACTTTATTTATTTATTATAATTTGTTCATTAAAATTTATTTATAGATTTGATTTATTTAATTATATAAAGTAATATTTGCAAATATTACTTTAATTAATAATTATATGCAGATATGTTTAAATTAATATTATACTCTTTTTATTTATATATATATATGAATAAAGATGTTTTTATAACTATTTTTTTTCTTTAAATTTTTATTTTCAATTATATTTTTTGTATATGAATTATATAGTATGTATTATTAAAGAAAATATGTAAATATTATCATTTCTTTTTCTTTAAAATTATCATTATATTACAAATATTATATATATATTAAAAAGAAAAACAAATAAAGTTTATAATTAAATATAATAAAAGAATTATTACAAAAAAAAGAAAAACATAATTATTTAATCAATATTAATTTAATAATATTATTTTAAACAATCATTTCTTATATCAATTCAATTAGGTTATAATATAAAGAGTAAAAAGTTTAAAGTTAAATTTTTGATAATTTGGAAAAATGGCAAATGAAATTTAAAAAGTTTAATAATAATAGTAATTAAAATAATAAACTATAATTATTAAATTTCTTTTTTGTTTAATTTCTTAATAATGTTTAATTAAAAATAATTATTTTAAATTTTGCAAATAATTTTTTTTCATTATATTATTTATTTCAAATTCATATAAAATAAGAATAATTAATTGATATATCTTTTTTGTTTTTTGTTTTTTTTTTTTAATTTAAAATATATATAAATAATAATTAATAGATTATAAAATAAACTTTACAATTATTACAACTTATAACATTTAAATAATAATTATTTATTAATTATATTTAAAATGATGAATAAACTTTAAAATTACTTTTTAAGAAAAGTAAAATTTATGATTTTGTATATATATAATAATTATTATTTATCTTTTTTTATTTTATTTTTTATTTTTTCCTTTCCTCTTCATTAATTAAAATAATTAGTTTTGATTATTTACCTTAATTTAATATATAATTCAATTTATTAAATAATACTTAAACTTATATATTACATTACATTAATAATATATAAAACGAATTATTGACAAATTAATATATTCTATTATAATTAATTATAATATTTTATTTATTTTATTATTTAATATTTATTTATTTATTTTTTAAAATTTTATATTATTTATTTTTTATTTAATTATTATTTATTTTATTAATATTATATATATATATATTAATATTAAAATTTCCAAAAAGGAATACAATTTATTTAATATTTATTTCTGTATTATTATTATTATTTTTTTATTTAATTATAAATATAATAATTATAATATAATAAAAATACTTTATTTTTATTTTTATTTTTTTATTTTTTTTTTTAGAGAAGAAAAAATAGATTTATGAATTAAAATAATATTAAGAAAAAAAAAAAGTTATTTAATAACTTAAAAAGAAGAATAATAATAGTAAAAATAAAAAAAAACAACAAATTTTTACTATTATATAAAAGTAAATTAATTAAACTTTTATTTATAACAAAATTTCAATGGAGTTATGGAAAAATAATCATACTTCAATATAATATACCTTTTTTTTCAATTATTAAAAAAAATTCAATAAAACTATCAGTTATGATACCATTATATTTGTTTTAATTTTTAATATATCTTTTTTTTTTTTTTTTTGTTTTTTATAAACTACTTAATAAAAAATAATACTTCCAAAAACATTTACATAATTATATTATATTAATACCATTCTCATAATTATTATAATTCATAATTTATATAAATATCTGAAACAATAAAAATAAGGCTATTAAAAAGAAAAATAAAAATATTAACAACAATAAAACGAACAAAAAAAAAATCTCATAAATATCTTTTATATTTTATAATTTATAATAAACTATTTTAATTTTATCATTTTTTATATATAAAAGCTATTAAAATAAAAGAATAAAAAATAATAGAATTTATTTTTTATTAGACTTTATATTTATTTTTTTTTCCAATTTATTTTATATTATATTTCTATTATTTGTTATTAAATAATTTGATACTAGATTATATAATATTATCATTTTATTTATTTTTTGACAATTAAATTAAATTATATTAACTTTCAAAAAAAAAATAATAATTTAAAATATAAAAAAAAAAAATAATATATAATATATAATATATCATGGAAAAAATAAAGAATTTTTTGTTATATGGAAAATATGCAGAGGATAACGATAGAAGTTTAGTAGATAGAATATCAAGGAGTAGTAGAAGTTCATTTTCAAGGTATATAAGATCAGATAATTTAGATAGTAGTAATAATAATAGTACTGAGAGTTTAGAAAAAGAAGTAGGAAAAGAAAGGATTGATATTGGAAGAAATAGAAATGGTCAATTAAATTTTCGTGCTAGTGTTATTGGTATGCCTATAAGTACCAGTCAAGAAGATTTAAATATTTTAAATGAATTATTAAAATTACAACAAAATAATAATGATGATTCTAATAGTAATACAAGTAAATATTAAAAAAAAAGTATTTTTTTTATTCGATTTATTTATATAATTGTTTTTTTTTTTTTTTTATATTTTATTTGTAAACAATTTTTTATATATTGTTTAATATATTAAATATATTAATATGAATATTAATTAAATATATTTTATATATTACTTAATATATTGATTATATAAATATTTATATATGAAAAAAATTTTTTTTTTTATAATTTGTTTAAAATATTCCATACAACGTTATATAATTTGTTATTAAAAAAAAAATTATAAATAAATTTAATGAAATATAATAATTGGTGAAAAACGTAAAATAAAAAAAGCTGATAATGATAAAAGTGATGATGAATTTAAATTACCTGAAAGACATTCATCATTAGTAAAAATTCATGTTAATAATGAAGATAAAAATTATGGACGTAATAGTAATAGTATGTTTAATCTTAGAACTAGTAGTCTGGAACAAGGGGGGAATATACCATATTCTATTAGTAATAGATTTCGAGATAGAAGTTATTCATCTTCGAGAAATAGTAGTTTTAATAATGTTAGTAGTCTACGAAATGAATGTACATTTGATGATGATTATTCTTCATCTCGAAGATCTTCAATAGGTACTAATCCTGAAGTAACTAGAAAAAATACTAATGCTTCTCAACTTAGTAGTTTTAGTATTTATATAAATCCAAAACCAATTGCATTACATTCAAAATTTATTGGTGATGATTTAGATTCTTTTGATTGTAAATTATTTAATTTATTGACATATGATCCATTTTTCCCTGAAAGAACCCATTTTCCACATGGAAATGATTCATTGATACCAACTATGCCTAATGATAAATACTTCCAAAGTTTAAAAAATAATTTAGATATTACAAGAATTACAGGTACGGAAAATAAAAACAAAAACAAAAAAAAATTATTATTTTATTTTATTTTATTTTATTATATTTTTAATAATATTTATTTTATTATGAATTCTGTAAATAAAATATTAATTATCTAATTAAATAAAAATTATATTCATCTATTTTATATGTAAAATATATCTTTTTGTTATATAAATATAATACTTTTTTTTTCTATAAAATAATTTAAACAGATAGACTCCTTGTAATGGGTAGTGTGTGGAAAAATATTACAGAAAAGAGAAGTGCAAGGTAATAATTTTATTTATAATTGATATTAATTAATATTTATTATTAATATTATTTTAATCTTTTATTATTAATTATTTTTATTATTAATTTAATAGAAACAATATTGATGAAATTTCATATTTCATAAAAACTCGATATAAAAAAAAGTTTATGATTTGGAATTTATCAGATGGTACTTATGATTATTCAAAATTTGATAATCAAGTTATATCATTTAATGTGTCAAAATCACTTTTTAATTTAAAAGTTTTAATTGATATATGTCGATCTTTATTTATTTGGTTAAGTGTTGATCCAGGAAATGTTGCCATTATTCATTGTAATAATGGTAGAAATAGAACAGGTATTGTTGTTGCTTGTTTTTTATTTTTCAGTTGTATTTTTCCAAATGTTGATGAAGGTTTCAATTATTTCATAAAAAGAAGATGTAATAATGATCGTTCATGGGTTACTAATACTCAAAGAAGATATTCAAAATATTTCAATGGTATTTTTACTTATAAAGGTCATTTACAAAATCAATATGCTCTTTATATGTGTAGTATTATATTAAATGGTATTCCTGATTTCTTACCAAATAATGGAGGTTGTAATCCTGGTTTAGAAGTTTATCAATGCGGTAAATTAATTTATAGTACTACTATTATGTCTATTGATGATGAATGTCATCCAGGTGTATTTATGGATGCTAATAATATTATTTTCCAATTCCCGGATGTTCAATATTTAACCATTGAAAAAGATATCCAAATTAGAGTTTTCCATTGTCCTGATTTAAATAATAGAAATAATAATGTAACTATGTTTAATTTCTATTTCCATACTGGTTTTATGACCGAAGGTGCTATTCGTGTTAGTTTACCTGATATTGAACTTTCTACTCATGGTTCCAATAAATTTAATAAAGATTTCTCTATGGATCTTATTTTCATGTCATGTCATAGTAATGATGCTTCAAGTCCAGAAAGTATTAAAGCTGATTCCAAATTTAAACCATTAACATATGAATCATTTTTAGAAAAATCAAATTCAAAATGGTTAAATAAACTTTCTCAACATCATGCTGTCACACCTGATCCAGCATTAGTTGAATCTTTAGAAATTCAAGGTTATAATCATATTGTTGGTAAGTATTTAAAATTTTTTTTTTTTTTTTTTTTTTTTTTTTTTTTTCATTTTATTAATTCATATATATAATTTTATATATTATTATTATGGATAGTTATAATTAACATTAACATTAATATTATTATAATTATTATTATTAATATATATTGTATTAACTTTTACATAATCATAAATATTTTTATAACCCTTTTTAATTTTTGTAACATAAATAAATATAGCATCGTATGCTTTACAAGTAACAAATAATCAAATTCATGATGCACATGAATATTTAACAACTGATTTTGAAAATACAGATGTATTTAGTGAAATTTTCAAAGAAACTACACTTCATGAACAAGGAAAGAAAAAGAAGAATAATAGATATAGAAGAAGTTATGCTCTTAATTTAATGCAAAAAGATTTAGAAGCTTTAAAAGCCTTAGGTAATGAAAATGAAAATGATAATGAAGACGAGGAAGAAGAAGAAGAAGATGATGATGAAGGAAGTAGTGAAAGTATTGCTGACGAAAGTAATACAAGTCTTAATAGTTTAAAGAATTTATCACCAATTTATGAAAATCTTAAGCATTCTTCTGAATTAAATGAAGATAAGGAAAACCATGAAGACGAAGATGAAGAAGGTTATGATAATGTTCTTGATGATTTTATTGATCAATATATTGTTAGTTCACCAATAGAAGAACATGAAGGTCTTTCTGGGAAAAGAAATAAATCATCTTCATTACATAGTTTACATGGAAGTAAGAAAAGTCTTCATGGAAGTAAAAAAAGTCTTCATGGAAGTAAAAAGAGTCTTCATGGTGGATCAAGATCTAAAAAATCAAGTAGAGAAAATCTTACAACTATACCAGATACTGATAATTTAACTCCAATTATTGAAAATAAGAATGTACCACCTCCACCTCCTAATCCATTACTAGCAGCTCCTCCACCACCACCACCACCAATGTTAGGTAATGCACCACCACCACCTCCTCCACCAATAATGGGTGGTCCATTAATACCATCACCTGTTCCTGGTGGAGATAATCAAAAATTACAAGTGAAAGCTCGTCTTCACTGGAATGAAATAAAAGAAACTAATAAACTTGTTAATACTATTTGGAGTGAAAAATCTGGTATTAATCCTGAATTTGAAAAAATTGATTTAGATATTAAGAAATTTGAAGAAATCTTTTGTATTATACCTTCTAAAGAACCTGTACTATTGAAAAAATCAAAGAAACCACAAAAGTAAATATTAAAATATATATATATATATATATACATTTATTATTATAGCTTTTAATAATAAAATCCTTTTTTTAAATAAATTAAATATATTAAATTATTATATGATATTATAATAATAAATATTAATAAATATTAATATATAATATTTCTATTTTATAATTTTTTTTATTTTAAATCAAATTTAGGGTTAATAAATCTTTATTGGATTCAAGACGTGCTCAAAATATTTCTATCGGTGTAGCATTATTCCAAAGACGTGGTTTATCATTTAAAGACATAAGAAATGCTATATGCAATTTCGATGATAAAGTATTAACCTTAGATGAATTATTATCTTTAAAACCATTACTTCCAACACCAGAAGAACGTGCTTTATTAGAAGTTTATATTAATAATAAAAAAAATAAAAGTAATCATCAATTTGATACACCAGAACTCTTTTTATTAGAATTAATGAAAGAACCGGAAATTGATTATTTCATGAAATCTTTTATTTATAAATGTCAATTTAAACCAGAATCAGAAAGTCTTGAAAAATGTTTTACCCAATTTTTAACATTATGTGAAAATTTAAAAGAAAGTGATAATTTAAAAATTTTATTAAAAACAGTTTTAGCTCTTGGTAATTTAACAAATCATGAATATGGTAATACAATTAGACATAGTTATTCATATGCATCTCTGAATCAAGATAAAAAAGCTTTAGGTTTTAAAATTGAAGGCCTTGTTAAATTAAGAGATGTTAAATCAACTGATGGAAAATCCAATTTATTAGTAAATATTTTTGAAATTATTATTATTATTATTATTATTATTATTATTATTATTATTATTATTATTATTATTATATTTAAATATTCTTAATTAATTTATTTATTAATAATTTTTTTCTTTTTATATTTTTTTTTTCTTACATATTATAAAAATTAGAATTATCTTGTTGATATGTTAAAATTAAAGAAACCTGAAATTTTATCCATAGCATCACAATTCCAGGAAATTAAATCAGTTAGACAATTTGATTTAAGGGATTTAGTTCATCGTTTAAAGAATCTTGAAACTGGTCTTTTCAAAATTAAACAAAGAATGTATAAAAATTCTTCTAATTCTAGTAGTATGGAAATTTTACCAGAAGCAACTGAAAATGAAGATAAAACTGATAAAGATAAAAAAGATAATGGTAATACATCAAGTGATGATGAACTTGATTCTCCAAAATCATATGATCCAACTCTTCAAAGAAGAATTATTATGCCATTTGTTGAAGAAGCTACCAATTCTTTAATAAGAATTTATAAATTAGTTGATAGATGTAACAAAGCATTTATTGATATTGCTGAATATTTAGGTGAAAATTTAAGTGAATATTCATCTGTTTTAGATGTACCAAATGACTTTTTAAAAGAAAGTTCATCATCTTCATTATATGGTGATGATGCTAATAAAGATAAAGATAAATCTACCGCTGATCATAATAAAAATAATGTACCTAAAAATTTACCTAAAAATGATGAATCATTAAAACAGCCAACATCTGTATTTGTTACATTAGATACTTTTTTCCAACAATTCCAAGAAGCTGTAAAAATTAATGAGCAAAGAGAAGAAGAACAAAGAAGAAGAGAAAAGCATCGTTCTTCAATGTTAGGTATACAAAAATCAAAATCATTAAGTAATTTACCTAATGGATTCTGTAAAGAAAAATCACTTAGAGAACAAATGTTAGATGAAATACGTAATCGTAGTATTACTAAATTTGAAGATGCTGGAAGTAAAGCCATTAATATGGAAAAATTATATTTAGAGAACAAAAAGAAACAAGAACAAAGTAAACTAAGGAATGAATGTAGTGCAAACAGTGATGATGATATAATTATACCACATTCTCAATCAAATGTTACTTTAAATGATCAATTAATGTAATTATAATATAAAAAAAAATAAAAAAGTTTTTTTTTTTTTTTTTTTTTTTTTTTTTTTTATATTATAGTTATAAAAATACTTTTATATAATAATATTAATATTAATTTATTAATATTAATTTTTTCTTTTTAATAATATCAATTTAATAATTAAAATCTCATTATATATTTTATAAAATATATATAAACAAATAAAAATTATATTACAAATATTTAAATTTTATATTTTTTTTTAAAATTAGATAAACTATTAATAGATAAAGAAAAAACTTTTTTCTTTGTTATATAAATTATCTGTATAATTATATATATAATAATAATGGGCATTAATGGATTTGTTAAAAACAAAAAAAAAAAAAAGAAAAAAAAATTTTTTTAAATATTTAATTTATTAATTTATATTTTTTTATTTATTATTTTCGAAAAATACTATTAGCAATAAAATAAACTATAATAAAAAAAAATGAAATAGAGAATAAAATAAAACAAAATAAAATAATATAATAAAATAAAAAAAATTAGAATTTATTTAAAAATTAATTTGTATATCAGTCTATGTTGGAATATTATGATGTATGGTATTAAATATAACAATATGTTTAATATTATTTTAATATTAAATAAATATATATAAACTTAATACATTATTTTTTTAAAATGCTTTTTATTATGTAAAATGGAATTAATCTTAAAATCGATTTTTAACCAATCATCTTTTAGATTCAATTTTAAAATATAGAATTTTTTACATATATTACATTTGTTTTAAAAAAAAAAGTAATAGAATTATAATAAAAATGGATGAACGTAAGTAAATTAGAATTAAAAAAATTATTGTGAAATTCAAATTCATTAGAAATTGTTTTATACAGCAAAAGGAGAAATTTTATTAATAGTAGAAAAATTCACATATACTATAGCTTTTTTTTAAATTTTTATACACAATATAACAAATTTTAAACAATTTACAATCATTAAAATTCAACTATGATATAAATATTCTTACTCTGTCTTCTTAGAATTATATGTTATTTTATTTATATAAACTCAACTTTTTTTTTCTTTTCTTTTTTTATTAAAGAAGTTAATATTTATAGAATCAGGAAATAAGAATTAAAATATTTAAATATATTGTTTCATTTTAATTAAAAATTATTATTTCCAATAAATAATAAAATTTCGAATGTTTATATTAATAAAATTAACCAATATTATTTAGATGATATAATTTTATTTTATTTATGTATATATTTTTTTTCGAGATTTTTTTTTTATTAACATAATTAAATAATAATTTATTTTTATTATTTTTTTTATGAAATAGAATTCGATATACAAAAAACTTTTAATGAAATTGTTGAAAAAGAAAAGACAGTTTCATTACCAGTTGTTGCTGTTAAGGTAACTAGTAAAAATAAATAAATAAATAAAAATAAATTGATATAATAATTTTTTTTTATATATGAAAGAAAACAATTAATTAATACTTTTGTTTTTTATTTTGTATGATATTTTTAAATATAAATAATAGGTTTTAACTGAATTTATCAAACAAGGAAAAAGTAATAATATAAATTTATTTTCATTATTAAATATTTTATTATTTTATTTATATTATATATATATAATAATTAACAATTACATCAATTATTTTTATTATATATAAAAATATATTTAAAATATTTAATTGTTTTGGTATAATTTCATTTAATATTTAATAATAATAATATTAATAATGATAATCAACAAAAATAAAATAATTTAAGCCTCAACACTTCAAGAATTTATGAAAAATTTACAAAATGCTAGTGAAACTTTAAAAGCTTTAAATCCAATTTCAGTTTCTGCTGGTTGTGATCTTTTTTTAAGATTTATTACTAGAACTACACATGATGTTACTGTATGAAATCTAATATATGCATATACATATACATTATTATAATTTTTAGATTAGTTATATAATAAATCACTAAATTATATTTTTAATATTTATTATATTTTTTATGTATATTATTATATTATATATATATGTATTTTTAAAAACAATGACAATTAGAATTTAGAACTTTGTAAAAAACATATTGTTGAAAAGGGTGAACAATTTATCGAACAATCTGAAATTAGAAGACATAATATTGCTGAACTTGGCATGCAATTTATTAAAGATGATTCAGTAATAGTCAAATTTACATAATGTAAAAAAATTATTAATATAAAAATATTTTTTTTCTAATTTTTTTATTATATAAAATTTATATATATTTTCATTTATTTAATTGAATAACTAAAAAAAAAAAGACAATTTTAATTCATTCATATTCAAGAGTTGTTATGTTATTACTTATGAATGCATCTAAAGCAAAGAAGAGATTTAGAGTTTTTGTTACTGGTATTTTTTTTTTATAAAAATATTATGAAAATAGAATTTATATATAAAATAATAAACAATGAATATTAAAATATATATATATATATAATTTTATACACATTAATATATTAAATAATAATAGAGGCTAGACCATCAACTAATGGGTATTTATTGAAATATATATATGTTTGAAATAATATTTTATATGATTTATGAAAAAAAAATTGTTTTTTTTTTTTTTTTTGAAATTATCATTTAATTTAACTTAATTTATAATTATAAATTATAATACAATATATATGTGCATATATATATATTTTAATAAATGTAATTTTATAACAATAAAAGTCAAAGGGCTGTAGATGAATTAAAAAAAGCCAATATTCCAGCTACTTTAATTTTAGATGCTGCTATAGGTTTTATTATCGGTAAAGTTGATATGGTAATGGTTGGTGCTGAAGGTGTTGTTGAAAATGGAGGTATTATTAATCAAATTGGTACTTATCAAATTGCTGTTGTTGCCAAGGCTGCTAACAAACCATTCTATGCTGTTACTGAAAGTTACAAATTTGTTCGTATTTTCCCATTAAATCAATATGATGTTGTTTCATCCACTTTAGATACCAATAATCATGAACCAAATAAAATTTCATTAGAAAAACAAACTGTTGATTATACACCACCAGAATATATATCTTTATTATTTACTGATTTAGGTGTATTAACACCATCTGGTGTTAGTGATGAATTGATTAAATGGTATTATTAGGTTTTGGAAGGGTTTTTTTTTTTCAATTTTGTTATTCTCTATATTTTATATAAAATACAATTATAATATAACACTCATTTATAACAATAACAACTTACTTTATAAGTAAAAAGAAAAAAAAAAGTGTTTGTTTATATATACACAAATGAAAAAAATGGAATAATATCTTTTTTTAAAAAAATAAATAATAATCAATTAATTAATTAGTAGTATTTAATAATAATAATTTATATATATATAATATATATATATATAAGTTATATATCTCTTTAGTTTTATATAAATTAATTATTACTTTATATTTTTACCACTTTTTTTTTTTAAATCTTTTTTTCCCTTATTATTTCATTTTTATATGAATATTAATTCAAAGTTCTTAGTTATAATAAAATAAAATTTTAAAGTTTATAAATATAAAAAAAAATATGTAATAAATAAATAAATAAATAAATAAATAAATAAATAAATAAATAAATAAATAAATAAATAAATAAAGAAAGAAAGAAAGAAAGAAAGAAAGAAAGAAATTCAACAATAATGAACATCAATAATAATAATAATAATAATAATAATAATAATAATAATAATAATAATAATAATAAATAATAATAATAATAAATAATAATAATAATAATAATAATAATAATAATAATAATAATAATAATAATAATAATAATAATAATAATAATAATAATAATAATAATAATAATAATAATAATAATAATAATAATAATAATAATAATAATAATAATAATAATAATAATAATAATAATAATAATAATAATAATAATAATAATAATAATAATAATAATAATAATAATAAATAATAAATAATAATAATAATAATAATAATAATAATAAACAATAATAATAAGTTAGTATAAAAGTAATTTTTTTTTTTTTTAACATTAAATTACACATAATAAGAATTAAAATAAAATTTTATTATTTTATTATATTTTATTTATAATATTATGATATATATAATTTATAAATTTTTTTATATTATTATGATACATATAATTTATAAATATGTAACATAATAAAAATATTATATTACTTTATATGTAAAATGCATTTTTACTAAATTATAAATGAAAAAAATTATGCCGTTTTTTTATTTTTAATACTGAAAAAGAATTTTGTCTATTTAATAAGTAATATTATATAATGGATAATATCGTGACTTTTTTTTTTTTTTTTTTTTATTTTTATTTTTATTATTATTTTTTTTTAATTTTTTTTTTTTTTTTTTTTTTTTTTTTTTTTTTTTTTTTTTTTTTTTTTTTTTTGGGTGTTTATATGATAAATCTGAATTTGAAGTCTGTAATGTATAATTATGTTATAATAAAAAATAGTTATATATAATTATTTTTATTGTTAATAATATTATGATAATGATAATATTTATTTGAATATATGCTTTTGCTTTTATAATATGTTTAAAAATTATTTTCGGTACTGTTAATGATATATCATTTCGATTATTTTTTTTAATCAATCTTTTTTAAACATTTTCATCTTACTATATATTTAATACTACATGTCGATGATTTAAACCTATTGGTGTTGGACCATGACTTTTATAATGATCTGTTGATCCACATGATTCAATACCTTGAATCCAATTAGTATTTAATAATTCATTTAATTTGATTCTGGTTTTTGGATTACTATCAAGCATTTTTAATAATCCTTCTAATGCACCAGGTGTAAATACATCTAAGTATGGGAAAAAGTCTTTTCCTTTATTTAAAAAGGTTTGATAATATAAATCACTTGGACAAGCTTGTCCCCAAGGTACTTCTGTGAACATCATAAAATAGTATATAACACCTATTTATATATATATAAATATATAAATAAATTTTAATTATATTAATAAATGGTTATTTTAATAAATAAATTTTTTATAAAATAATATAATTATATTATTTATTATTTATTATTTATTATTTAAAACTTACCACATGCCCATATATCAATCATTTCTCCATCATGATAATTTTCATTATATTCTTCGGGTGATATATAAGGTTGACTTCCACATAAACCATCTATTAAATGCTTTTTTTTATCAAAAACAGAACGAAAAACAGCTGATACACCAAAATCTATAATTTTAATACATTGCTGATTACTATCCAATAATATATTTTCTGGTTTTAAATCTCTATGAGATATACCCATTGAATGAAGATATTGAACACCTAACAATAACTATAATTATTGATTATATTAATATAAAATTAATAATAAATATATATGATCTATATATTTAATTCTATTATTTATTTATATAATAATTTATTTTATATATATATAAATATTTATATATTATGTATATTTACTTGTTTAAAATAGCAATTTAAAATATTTATATCTTTTAATTTTCCACTATTAATTTTTTCGTATAAACTTCCTCCTCCACAATGTTCGAATATTATTAACCATTTTCCATCTCTTTCTTCAATTAATTCGAAAGTTTTAACAATCTTTTCATGATTTAAGGGATAACTTTTTTTTTTAATATGAGTAAAAAAAATATTAAAAATAGATATAATTTATGAAATGATGACAATTAGACTTTTTGTATATTTAAATAATATATACTATAATATTTAAAACTTTACCAAATACAAAATTCAGTAGTTATCTTTTTTAAATAATCTTTATTTGATTCTGCTTTACATTTTTTATAGAATTCCTAATAAATATTTATATTATTAAAAATATATTTATAAAATTATTTATTAATATATATTAAATTTATTCAATTATATTATATTATATTATATGATTTACCTTTGCTACATATACAGTTTCATCACCAAATTTTTTCTTAACTAATTTTAGAGTTGCTGTCTTTTATATATACAAAAAAAAAAAAAAAAAAAAAAAAGCAATAAATATTATTTTTTGTTATAAAAATATAAAAATATATCTTTAATGAATAGTCCAAATAAAATAAAATAAAATAAAATAAAATAAAATAAAATAAAATAAAATAAAATAAAATAAAATAAAATAAAATAAAATAAAATAAAATAAAATAAAATAAAATAAAATAAAATAAAATAAAATAAAATAAAATAAAATAAAATAAAATAAAATAAAATAAAATAAAATAAAATAAAATAAAATAAAATAAAATAAAATAAAATAAAATAAAATAAAATAAAATAAAATAAAATAAAATAAAATAAAATAAAATAAAATAAAATAAAATAAAATAAAATAAAATAAAATAAAATAAAATAAAATAAAATAAAATAAAATAAAATAAAATAAAATAAAATAAAATAAAATAAAATAAAATAAAATAAAATAAAATAAAATATTCATTTTTAATACTTACTGCTCCTTTTCCAATTTTATTTAATACAATATATTTATCTGAAAAGTAATTTCCAATGAAGGTATGACCTGCACTTGCACTTGTCATACATTCGTTATGATTATAGTTTTGAGTATAAGATTTTTTAATTAAATTAGTTTTAGAAAAAGATTTTTTTATCGTTTGTTTAATACTTCCTGTAGAACCTCTACGATTTACATCTCTTGTTTCATTATTATCCATAATAGATAATATTCGTTTATTGAAACTTAATTTTCTTGAATGTGGTTCGCTAGTTAACATATTGTCATTAGATATTATTGAAGATTTATTTATTATATTATTTTCATCTGTACTAAAAGTTATAGTAGTTATTATCTTTTGTTCATCTATATAATTAAAGCAATAAACGTTGACTTTTGAGGTATAAATTTTATTTATTTCTTCGTTTAATATTTGATAATTTAATATTTTTTTATAATTTAAATATATTAGCTTATCATTTATTATACTGTTCTTTTTTTCGTTTTTTAAAATTAAAACCTTTTCTGGTATAATTATATTTTGCATTAAATTTCATATAATAATATTATTTAATAATTTAAATAATAAGAATTATATTCTAATTATTTGCAATTAATATATAATATACAAAACAAAAAAAAAAATAAACAAGAAAAAAATTGAATAATTATATTTCTTATTTATTTTTTTTTATTTTTATTTTATTTTTTTTTTTTTTTTTGATATTATTAAAATAATATTATATTTTGGAAAAAATAAAATAATGTTATAATTATATTAATTATTGAGTTGGGATATAATTAATTGAAATGACAATTAGAGAGGAAATAAATTCAAAAGATTTAATATACTCTTAATTTTATTTCTTTATATCAAATTAGTATATAAAAATATAAACAGTTTAACTTTTTTTATATATTTTTTAATTTTACAATTTTTAAAAAAAAAAAGTAAAATAAAAAATAAAAAAATAAAAAAATAAAAAAATAAAATATAAAAATATAAAATATAAAAATACTTTTTTTAATATTTTTATATTTTAATATTTTATATTTTTTAAAAAATATAAAAAATAAAATATTTTTAAAAAATAAAAATATTTAAAAAAAAAGAGAAAACTTATAAAAAAGAAATAAAAGTAAAAAAAAAAAGAAATAAAAAAATAAATAAAAATTAAAGAAAAAAAGAATTATTAATATGTAATATGTAATATAATAATAATATAAATATTAATATATATTTAAACCTATATATAATAAAATAAATTATATATGTATATATATGTATATGTTAATTTATTGTGTTTAGTTATTAAATCATTATTAACAAAATATATTCTAATATATATATATAATATTTAATTAAATTAATTTCCATTAATCTATTATATAGTATATTATATATTAATATATAATATTTAATATATTAATGAATATTTAATAATAAAGTTAAAATTGCATAGTTTAACTATTTGATTTTTTTAAAATTTTAATATTTTTAAAAAAAAAAAAAAAAAAAAAAAAAGAGAGATTTTTGATTTTAATGGATGTATGTTATAAATAATGTAAATAATGTAAATGTAACAAATTTTTAATAAATCTTTTAAATAATTGAATATTTGAATATTTGAATATTAGATAATGTATTTAATATAATGTATGAAAAAAAAAAAATTTTTTTTTTATTATAACATGACATATGATTCAAATTTCAAGTCATTTTTTTTGGTAATTTAATTTAGTACAAATATTAAAAAATATTCTTTTTTTCTTTTTTTTTTTTTTTTTTTTTAATTTATTTTTATTTTTATCTATAATGTCTTTAAATTATTATACATTCTTATTCTTATTTTTATTTTATTATTATTATTATTATTATTACTAATAAATTAATAGATATGAAAAAAATAATTTAATATAAATATAAAGTATAAATAAATCTATTTCTATAATAATATTTAAAATTGTAAAAAAAAGTATAAAAAAGTAATAATAAATATATATATTTTTTTATTTTTTTTATTTTATTTTTTTTAAAAAAAAAAGGAATAAATTATAAAAGAAAGTTAGTATATTTTGGCTTAAGAAGATTACATTCCTAATAATTTTAAGGCAAGTTCTTCTTGATCCTTCAAACTAATATCATCAACATTAATCTTTTGTTTCTTTGTTGGTTCATTATCAATATCTTCTTCATCTTTTCTATCTCTTTTCTTATCTGATTTTGATTCTATTTCATCTTGATCTTCCCCACTGTAATCTTCACTATTAAATCCATCATTTTCATCTTCGTTTTCATTTTCATTCTCATTTTCATAATCTTCATATTCTTCATCACTAGCACCACCAAGGACAACCATTGGTTCATCCATCTAAAGTTATAATTTAGTATAATAAAATATTATTAATTTGTATTTATTTATTTATTTATTTATTATAAATTAATATTTATAGTGTTAAATATAATTAAAAATAAAAATAAACTGTAAAAATATAACTATAATAACTATATATATATATATATATATATATATTTATTTTAAATCAATTCTTACATATTCTTCTTGACCAGCTTTTTTCAATTTTTTAATTAAACGTTTAGCCTTTAATTTCTCCTTTTGAGTTTGTTTATCAATTACATCTTCCTTTTGTAAAACTTCAGTATTCTTTTCCAAATATAATTTTTGTTGTTCACTAATATCATTCTTTTCTTCATATTCAGCTAATGATTCTAAAGTATATAATGGAACAGCCTAAATAATATATATATAAATTAATATATATATATATATATTATTATTATTATTATTATTATTTTATTATTATTTTTATATATTTTTATATTTATTATATAATTATACATTTTATTTTTATTTTAATTTATTAATGTTACTTACATTTCCTTCATCATCGAATTTAAATTTAGTACCTGTACCTCTACTCTTTAATTCTTTTTCTTTGAATTTTTTTAATTTTTTCTTAGTAATATCTTCTGGAGCTAAAGTTATTTTATCCTAATAAAAATAATATTTATTATAGAAAAAAAAAAAAAAATTCCAAAATTTAAATTAAAATTAAGTATATTTATTTAGTATTAATATATATACTATATATACTTTTTTTTTTTTTTTTTTTTTTTTTTTTTTTTTTTTTTTTTTACTTTTCTAAAATAATAATACTATTATTTTACAAACCTTAGCTTCATTATCTTCATCACTTTCAAGATCATGATCATAACGTTTAATTGTAAGGAATTCATCATCATCATCTTCTTCAATTTTAGAATCTTCTTCAATAAGTTTATTATAATGTTCTAATACAGCACTCTTTTTATTAAATAATTTATCTATTTTAGTTTTTGGTTTTGCCTATAATATTTTATAATTTTAAATATATAATATATATATACATATACGTTAAATTATTATTATTATTTTGATAAATATTTATATAAATATTTTATATTATTATTATTATTATTATTATTAATATTATTATTATTCGTATTTTTAATTTTAATACAATACCTTCTTTTCTTTTACTTCTTCTTCACCTTCTTCAGAATCTGAATCTTTAATAGCTTCCATTAATTCTTTAGAAATTTGACCACTGGCTTGTCTAGATTTATTCTTTTCTCCAGATTTCTATTTTTAGATATATAAAAATAATTGTTTTTTATTAAATAATTATTAGAACATAGAAGTAATAATAAATAAAATAATAGATACAAATATATATATATATATATATATATAAATTTAAAATAAAATGTGCTTATTATTATATTTAATTTTACTTTTATAAATTTAATTTTTGGTGCACCAGGTAAACCTAATGATTCTGAGAATTTTTCAGCTGGTAATTTATGTACATCAAAAACTTCTTTATTTGATTGTAAGTATATTGATCTCATGTAAGAAATAAAGGCCTTTTATAAATATATTATTATTATTATTTTAATAAAGAAATTATAAATTATTAATTAAAAAAATATGTACATAATATATTTTAGTTATATATTTATAATTATTTACTATTATTTTTTTTTTCCTTTTAAACAATAAAATAAACATAAAATAAAATAAAATGTTGTAAAAAAAAAAAAAAAAAAAAAGAATAAAATTTATTAAATAATACCTTTTGACCTAAGTATTTAATTTCTGGGTATTTTGAGCATATACCAACCAACTGTTGTTGAATTGATGTATTCTTTTTTGGATTAATTTTAATTTCTTCAATTGGAACCTTTTTTTCTGTTAACAATGAAGCAAATTTTATTTCAGAAGGAAGTAAGAAAAGAAGAGCTTGACCAGATGAATTATAACGAGCAGTTCTTCCAACACGATGAATATAAGTATCACAATCTTCTGGACAATCAACTTGAACAACCCAATCAACAGATGGGAAATCTAAACCACTATTTATTATTATTATTATTATTATTATTATTATTATTATTGTTGTTGTTGTTGTTGTTGTTGTTTGTTATTGTTATTGTTATTTGAAAATATTAAAAGAATAATTAATAAAATAATTAAATAATAAAGCATATTTAAAATTTATATATGATATATATATATATGAATTGATATAAATGAATTTTTTTTTATATATATCGTTATATAATTACCGTGCAGCAATATCAGTGGCAAATAAGCATACAGCAGTTTTTCTACAAAATTGATCAAAAATTGCTATTCTTTTTGATTGCTTTTGCTTTCCGTGTAAACAATATAAAGGAACACCAGGGTGTAATTTACAGAAAGCTTCATATACAAATCTTACCTTTTTAAATTAAAAACAACGATAATAATAATAATTATAAAAATATTAACATGAATTTCAAAAATTAAAAAAAAATTTTTTTGTTTTTCTTTTCTAAATAGTTTTTATCATATGTATTATATGAATTAAATATATATATAATTCAATTATTTATTAACCTGTTTACAACTTGATAAGAATACTAATATCTTTGATTTCAAGTGAGTTTTTATAAAAGAATATAATATATTAAGTTTTTCATTTAATTCACAAATTAAATATTTTTGAACAAGAGTTTTTGGAGTACTGAATTTTTCTTTTTCGTGAACAGCTACATATTCTGGATTCTTTTTTCATAGAATTCACAATATATATATATATATATATATATTTATGGAAATATAAAAAAAATTTTTTTTTTTTTAATTAATCATATATATATTATAAAATTAATATTAAATACAAAAAATAATACTAATATAATATAAAATATTATAACTATAAAAATAAAAATAAAAATAAAAATAAAAATATATTTATATATAAATTTTACTTCTAAACTAAGTCTAGCTAAGTCTTTTACTGATTTAGTTTGAGTAGCTGAAAATAATAAAGTTTGACGATCTTTTGGCATAAAGTTAACAATAGCATTTAAAGTTTTTTGAAAACCAAAATCTAAAATTCTATCTGCTTCATCTAATACTAACATTTGAATATTATCACAATTAAAATCAGCAGTTTGATCCATATGTTGTAATAAACGACCTGGAGTACAGATTAAAATATTCATTTTACTAACTCTTTGTTGTTCAACTTTTAAATCTTTTCCACCAATTAATAAACCTGCAGAAAAACTGTGAAATTTTCCAACTTTTCTTAAAACTTCAAAAATTTGAAGAGCCTTTTTTTTTTTTTTTTTTTTTTTTTGTAATTATAAATTAATTTTATTAATTTTAAATGAAAATTTATATAATAAAAAAAAAAATTAAAATTAATACAAATTTATATAATTAATTAATTTATATAATTAATATCATATAATAATTGAAATTCTTATTGTAATATAATTTATTTTCAAAAACATTTTTTCTTTTACCAATTCTCTTGTTGGAGATATAACGATAGCACCTACACCGTCAACTTGTGTCCATTTGGCTCTATATAAATTTTCTAAAATCTAAATATATATAATATTTTAATGGATAATTAATGAAAAAATAATAATATATATAATTATTATTATTATTATTAATTATCTTTCTATTAATTTCAAAATTTAGATTTTATTTTAATATATATAATATTTTATAAAAAAACATTAATTTACAGGTAATATAAAAGCAAGAGTTTTTCCTGAACCAGTTTTTGCAGCACCTAAAATATCTTTTCCTGCTAATGCATATGGTATTGATTTTCTTTGAATATCTGTCATTTCAACATAATGAGCTTGAGCTAAACCTTTAAGAGTGGATGATGATATTGGTAATTGTTTAAATTGAGTAATTGTTTCATCTTTAAGAAATACTTCCTATTAAATATAATTATTAAATTAAAAGTAAAATATAAAATATTATAAAATAAAATATATTTTAGCTTCTGATTTTTTTTTTTTAATATAGATTTATAAAATTAAAAAATGAATTTCTTAATTATGTAAAAAAAAAAAAAAGAAATTTGAAATTTATATAGTATATTGATTATTATAATTATGTAAAACTTTAAGATAAATAGATATTATAGTTATTATTTATTATAGAATTGGATATTTAATATATAATACATGATAATTTATAATATATATTTTATTATAGAATGAGTCTTTATAAAATAAAACTATTCTTTAAAAAAAAATGAGTCTTTATAAAATAAAACTATTCTATAATAAAATATATATTATAAATTATCATGTATTATATATTAAATATCCAATTCTATAATAAATAATAACTATAATATCTATTTATCTTAAAGACTCATCATATAAAAATTACAAATTTCTAAATTAGACTGAAATAATTGAAAATTTTAATATTATTATTATTATCTTATGATATTACAGGATCTTTTATTTTTTCTTCTATTTCCATTAATTCCTTTCTTTCATTTATTTTTCTTTGCTTTCTTGGAAGCCTATGACTTTCTTTCACTTTAAAATTTCCCATTTTTATAAATTATTACTATTATTATTTTCCTTAAATATAATAATAATTGTTAAAAAAAAAAAAATATAAATAATATAAATTAAATTATTTTTAAAAAAAAAAAAAAAAAAAAAAATAAAGATCAATATTACATTAATATATTATATCAATATATTTATTATATATATTAATGTATACATTTTTTTTAAAAAAACTATAAATATATATAAAAAATAATTTTAAAATTTTATCCAATAAAATATTATAAATATTTAAATCTATTAGCCAATATAAATCGAGGATTATATTTAAATAATATTAAAATTTATATTATTTAAAAAAAAATTAAAAAAAAAAAAAAAAATAGTTCATAATAATATAATTAAGTAATGCTTTTTTTTTTATTAATGGTATATTTTATTATTATTATTATTATTATTACTTTTATAATATAATATAATGTTATATATTTACATATATTATTCCAATGAATAAAATAATCTTTTCATTTTATAAAATATAATTTTATCATGATAGTTATTATTATTTAAATATTTATTACATAGATCATATATAGTTTCATTTTTTTGATTTGTACTATATATATCTGCACCATTATGAATTAAATAATTTATTATTTGTTCCTTTTTATATTTAATTGCATTGGCTAAAGGTGTATTTCCTTCTTTATCTTTAATATTTAAATATAAATTATTATTTAATAATAAAATTTTTAAAAGGTCTAATCTATTTGATTCAATGATTTCTTTTACTATATTTCCAGTAAAATATGTTTTATAATTTTTTACTAAATATTCAAATATTTCATATCTTTTAATTTTTTCTATTTGTTCTTCTTTTTTGTTCTTATTTTTACTTTCATTATTAAATGAATACATTAAAATAGATTGATTTTTATCCATAATAGAGTATTCAATTTCTTTATTTATATTTATATCATGTTCCATTAATAATATAACTATAGGTAAAGAATTACATAATATAGCACTTTCAAATGGTGAATGAATTTTGTTATTACTTATATTTATATTTATATTTATATTTATTCCATTTTCAATTAATAAATTAATCATAGATAAAGATTTATTTTGTATAGCATAATTTAATAAGGAATAACCATTTTCATCAATGTAATCAATTTCTGCCCCCTTTTCAATTAACAATTTTACAATAGATAATTCATCTTCTTTAACGGCATATACTAAAGGGGTATCACCATAACTATCAATATAATTAATTTCTGCATCATTTTCAATAAGTTGATTAACAAGTTCTAATGATTTTTCTTGAATGGCATATATTAATGGAATATATCCATATTTTGAAATGTAGTTAATATCTGCACCTTTTTTAATTAAATAATTTATCATTTCCTTTTTATCTTCAATGGTATAATTATTAGATTTAATAATTGTAATAAGTGGTACATCTCCATATTTATTTGGGATATTTGATAAATTATTATTATTATCTAATAATAAATAAAATATTTCTTTGTTTTTTATATACATGGAAATATCAAGGGAGGAATGAAAGAATTTATTCATTCTAATTTGGATAATACCAATATTTATTAAATATTTCAACATATGAATATCTTCTTTCATGATAGCATAATAAAAAAGATTATTACCATATGAATCCAATTCATTAATACTATAGCATTTCATTAAATAATTAAAAATTTCTTTTCTATTTAACAAATAAGAAAGTATTAAAGGTGTAAAATTAAAATCAATATATTCATTGTTTGAATTTTCATTTACTAGAGTGTTATTTTTATTATCATATTTATTATTGTTATTATGTAATATTTCTTTTATGATATTTAATTGATTTTTATAAATTGCTTTTATAATTGGATGATAATTTCCTCGATATATATTATCATTATTATGTAGTAATTGTTTTAATAAATATTGAATAACTATATAATTATGACATGAGTAAGCTACAGAAAATAATAAGTCAATATTTTCGATTATAACATTATTATTTATATTACAATTTAATAAATATTTAAAAATTTCTATGTTATTAGTACGAATAGATACTATTATAGGGTATGTTCCTATTATATCCTTAGCATTAATATTAGTATTATTTTTTAATATATCATTTTCCAAAAAATTAACTATTAATTTTAAATTTCTCATTTCGAGAAGTACATTTAAAATTAAGTTTAGATAAGGCGTACTATAATTTTTTATTAAGGAAATATCAATGTTCGTTAGTGTTGAATTTTTAGACGATAATTTTAATAATTTCCCAACTATAAATTTCATACAAGAATCATCATAACAATATTCATAACTCTGACTAATTTCAAGTAAGATTCTTTTAAAATTTAAATTTTCAATTATTTTAACATTAATTATATTTAAAAATTGTCCCACTTTTTCAATATTACCATATTTACACTCTTCTATGATAATATTTTCTATATTAATTATAGGATATTCGAACTGCTTATAATTTAAGATTTTTTCAACAAGATTGTATTTATTAGCTTTTACAGCTTTTTCCAAAATCTGAAATTTCAAAATATTATTTAGTATAATTTTTGGTTCATTGTTATCATAGTCCATAAAAAACCCAATAATTTCATAATTTTTTTCAGTTACAGCAATTTTATATAAATTTTCAGTGATATTTGATAATTTATTTTTTTCATTTTTTATTAATTTTTGAAATTGTATTTGGGATAATGGTTTTTTATTTTTATAAAACGAAAGAAGATTAATAATAAATGAATTATCAAAAATGTAATTTGTAAAAATTAATTCAATACATTTATTTTTAAATTTTTGAATTAAGTAAATTAATTTATTCATAAAATCAGTTGTTAATTGTTTTATATAAAATCCATTATTTATTATGAATTTAAAAATTTTATCATCTAAATCGATAGTATAATTTAAAGTATTTATATAACATAAATAACTTATAATATCCACTTTACCATAATTAATATCAGCTTTTTTTTGTATTAATAAATTGGCTACTTCAAAATTTTTAAGTATTATTGCAGAAAATAAAGGTATCTTAAAACCAAAAAAATTAATGTCTTTAATAAAAAGGTCAGTATTATACTTTTCATAACCTTGTTTAGCATTAAAGGAATAATTTAAGGTTTCATATTGACATTGAGTTATAATATAATTGATAACTTTTGAAGAAGCATTTTTTTCAATTGTAAAAATTAACAAGTCAAAATTATTATCATTCAATTCTTTTAAATTAATTTTATTTATATTAACATAATTTTTTAATTCATTGATATTATTATGATTATTTTCTATTATTTTAATAATATTTTTTCTATGTTCTTCCAATGTAGACATACTGCTTTTTTTTTTTTTTTTTTTTTAAAAAAAAAAAAAAAAAAATAAACTATTTAGTTTATATTTTGTTATATTTTGTTATATAGAAATTATATTTATTAAGTATAAAAAAGTAAAAAAGTTTGGATTTAATTTATATTTAATAATAAATCAAAATTATTTATTATATTATAATATTATATATATTATTATTATTATTTCTGTTTAAAGTAATAGCAATTAAAAATATATATATATATAAATGGTAAAAGGTTTCATACATATATAGTAATGTTAATTACACAAAAAATTTTTTAATAATTATAAATATAAGAAAATATTATAAATTAAAATCTATATAATAAATCTATATAATAAATATGTTTAAATGATTTACATATATATTACAAAATTTTTTTTAATAAACTCTTATATATAAGTTAAAATTAATTAAAATTTATATATTGGTATTAAAAATATTTATAATTTATAAAGATTAAAATAAGCAAAAATTACAACGTTAATAATTATAATTAAATAATATATAGTTAATAGTAGATTTTTTTTATATAATAAGTATTAATTTTTTATTCTATATATTAATAAGTTATTATTACTTAATGTAACTTTTATTTTATATTTTATAAAAAATTTGATATTATTATTATATTATTGTTACATTTTGAAGATATATAAATAAAATATACAAATAAATTAATTCCTATTTTTATATATAATATATATTTTTTTCTATATAATTTTATTCTTGATTTTTTTTTTTTTATTTTATTTTACTTTATTTTGTTTTTTTTTTTTTTATTTTTTTTTTTATTTTTTAATTTTTTTTTTTTTTATTTTTTTAATTTTTTCATATAATTTTTTATTTTTGACTATTTATTAAATTAGTTATTTTATTGTATATGATTTCACCAAAATAGTCATGGGTATATTTACTACAATAATCGTAAATGGTGACATCCTCATTATTGGTATTATAGATATTTGCTCCCATATTGATTAAATAATCAACAATTTCATTTCTTCCATAAATAATTGCAAAAGCTAATGGTGTATTACCATATTCATCTTTTATATCTATATCTAAATTATTTCTTACTAATAATTTTAAAATATCTAAATTATTATTAAATATTATTTCATTAATTATTTTACTATTAAAGCAATTGAAATGGTATTTTACAAAATAATCAATAATTGATTTTCGTTTATTTTTTAATTCAGATCGATTATTTCCATTCTGACAATAATATCCTATGAAAAAAAAAAAAAAATTTTTTTTTTTAATAATATATATATCATAATTAAATTAATAAAACTATAAACCATATTGTAATAAAATATATATATATTTAATATATATAATTATATAATTATATACCTTTATTAAGTGAATTGATTAAAATAGATTCAGTTTTAGGTGTCATTTTATCGTCTATTTATAAAAAATTATTTTTAATAAAATAAATATAATATTAATTTAGTTTTATTCATTTTATCATTATTATTTAATAAAATAAAATAAAATAAAATAAAATAAAATAAAATAATATAAAATAAAATAAAATAAAATAACTAAAAATATTAATAATACAAAATCATATATATATATATATATTTACCTTCATCAAAGTTGCGTTCTAAAACCGTTTCAAACATATTTAATGAACGTTTAACTTGATATGTTGGATCTGCACCATTTTCAATTAATAATTTTACAATAGGTAAAGAATTATAATAAAGTGCACATTCTAATGGTGCTATTCCTTTTTCATTATTTACATCGGCTCCATTTTCAAGTAAATATTTAAAAATGGGGAAAAAATCATCACGAGAGGATAAACATAATGAAGAATAACCCATATTATTATTATGATTCACATCTGCACCATATTGAATTAATAATTTTACCATAGGTAATGATTTTTTCTTTACAGCATAAATTAATGGTGATTTTCCATTTTTTGGGTTTATAAAATTAACGTCAGATCCTCTTTCAATCAGATTTTTTAAATAAAACAATTTATCTTCTAATGAAAAAATATCATTTTTAATCATTGTAATGAGGGGTATTTTACCTTTTCTATTAGATTTATTTAATGAAATATTTGGATTATTAAAAAGTAAGGAATAAATATTTTTATTTTTTATAAACATAGATATATCTAATAGAAAATTATAAGGATCTTCCTTTTCTTTAAAATTAATATCTGCTCCTTTTTCTATTAAATAATTAATCGTTGGAATATCTTCTTTAAGAACAGCATAATATAAGATACTATTACCATGTGAATCTAATTCATTAATATTGGAATATTCTAATAATATTTTAAAAATCTCATGATAATTTAATATATAAGAAAGTATTAATGGTGTAAAACCACAACTTGGTAAATTGACATTATTTCCCTTATTACCATGCTTAATATATGATTTCACTTGATTAATATTATTATTATAAACATATTTTATAAGAGGAAAATCACCTTCAATATCTTTTTCCTTAATAACAATTCTTCTTTTTAATAAACATTTTGCTTGTATATATTTATTGGTATCGATAGCAAATGAAAATAAAAATAAGGAATTATATTTTGAATTAATCTCATAGTTAGCACCACAATTGAATAAATATTCAAATATTTCACCTTTATCATAATATGCTGTTATTATTGGATATTTGTTATTGATATCACATGAATTAATATTAAGGTAAGGATCTTTCAAGTTATTATTTACTAAAAAATATTTAACAAATTCTAAATTTCCTGTTTTTAATACTATATGTAATACTAAAGAAAGATATTCACTTTCATAGTCCTGAATTAAAGATAAATTCATACTACTAAAATCATTAGAATCTAATTTTACATTTAATAATGTTTCCACTAAAAATGTTATAATACCTTTTCCATTTTCATTATAGTGATAATAATAACAATTACTAAATTCTTCAAGAATATAAATGAAATTAATATTTTTTAATGTTAATAACTTATTTTCTAATACGGTATCAAAAAAGAATCTTACAACATTGGTTTTGTTTTCCTTGATTTTATTAATAATAGTTTTTTCAAATTCGAAATTTTTTTTATTACACGCTTTAAAATTCAATAATATTTTTTTAATTAAATCTAGTTTTTCCCAATTCACCGCGTGAAATAATATATCATATTTTGTTATTCTCTCTGAAATAATTTCAGGTTTACTCTCATCATAATTTAATAAAGAAGTAAAAATATTATGATTAAATGATTTGGCCGCTTTATCATAAAAAATTTCATCAATTTCAATTTTTTTCTTTTCTTCTGTGATAATATTCTGTAATTGACTTTTTGATATTGGTTTTTTATTTTTATAGATTGAAATTAAATGTAAAATGAAAGCATTATCAAATATATAATAATTAAAAATCATTTCAATTAAACCATTTTTGTTTTTATGTTTTAAACAAATTATTTTACTTATTAAATCTTTAGTTATACATCTTAAATAAAAGCCATTACTTAATATATAATTTAAAATTTGTTTATCAAGAAAAATATAATTATATGGGTAAGATTTGCTGACATGACATAAATAAATTATAATATTGATTTCATAACCTTCGCAATTAATAGTATAATTTATATCTGCATTATGTTTTATTAATAAATTAGCAATTTTGAATTCCTTGTTAGCTATTGCTGAAAATAATGGTACTTTTAAACCTTTATAGTTGATTTGACGTGCATATTTATCTGAATTATATTTTATATAATAGGATTGGGTTTCACAATAAAAAGGATAATTAAGATTTTCATAATAATAAAGTATATATTTTATTATATTAATAGGAAAATATTTTTCAATAGCATAAATCAGTATATCAAAATCTTTACTATTTAATTCTTTCAAATTAATATTGTTCTTTTTAACATAGCTTTCTAATTGAGTGAGACTTTCATTTTTAAGAATTTTAATTATATTATTTCTGTTTTCCTCAATAGAAAACATTTTATTATTTATTAATTAATTATATATGGTATTATTATTATTATTTTTTTTTTTTTTTATTTTATTATTATTATTTCAAATATATATATATACACAAAATTAGTTTATATTAATAATACTATTATAATATTGAAAATAAATAATGTGAGATATGTTATAGTTTGTTTATTTGTAAATTTATATAAAAATAAAATATATTTATATTGTTTATTTTGATTTATTTTTTTATTTGTATTATATATATATATTTTTTTTATTTTTATAATTTTATAATTATATTTCAGAAGAAAAAAAAAAATAAACACTATAATGTGTGTTAAGGGGACATAAATAATAATTGATAAGCCAAGAATAAAAAAAAATTAATATTATTCATTAATAATTAATAATTAAGAAAAAATTAAATGGATAATAATTAAATGTATTTATTTATTTATTTATTTGTTTATTATTTATTTATTTATTTATTTATTTATTTATTTATTTAATATTCATTCATTTATTTATTTATTTATTTATTTATAACAATTTATTAAAATTTATTTCTTATATATTTATTATTGTATTTAAAGTATTAAATATTTAATATAAATAATAATATTATTATTGATTTATACATTTTTTTTATTTTATTTATTTATTTATATAATTTAAATTTTTAAAAAAAAACTGAATTTCTTTAAAAATAAATTTTTGACAGTTTCTTTATGTTACACAACACACTTCTTAAAAAAAAAGCAAGAATCTTTTATAATAAAATTCATTATAAAAAATAATTATTAAATAGATTATATTATAATAATATATATGAATAAATATAAAGTATAATATTATAAGTATTACTTAATGGTATAATTGAAATCAGATGTTTTATAATTATTAATGATTTGGTGTATAATAACATTAATAAGAACTAAGAATAATTTATACTTTAAAAAAATTATTGCAATTGTAAAATTTACAATAAAAGTATACGTTAATCACAAAATTTATTCATTATAAATTAATCATTACTATATTAGAATGATGAATATATATAATTTTTTCATAAAATAAATAGCGAGTATAAGATAATTTTTTAATATTAATATAATACGATTATTTTAAAACATTAAGAGATGATATTATAATATATATACTATTGTTATAATGTTTCAACAAAATCCCTTTTTATATCAATAAATCTTTATTATATCATTTTTTTCTCTTTTTTTTTTTCCTCTTTTTTTATGAGTTTTTTCTTCTTTTTTTTATTATATTTATTATACTTTTGTATTTATTTTTTTCTTCATTTTTTATTTATTTATATATTTTTTTAATAATATTATAAATTATATACATAATTATGTCATAGAAATAATAATTCTCATTTTAATTTTATACCTATTAATATTCGAATAAAGTAATTAAAATAATAAAATAATTGAAATAGTTAATATTAAAATGATGTACAGTTTATCTTGTATAATATTTCATATTAAGTCTCTTTAATAAATAATATAATGATTTATTAATACCATACAATGGTCATAGAGTTTATTTAATTTATTATTAATTTTTTAACTTAAAAAGATATTTATTATAAGTATCTTTTTTTTTTTTTTTTTTCATATTATATATTCCATTATTTAATTTATTCTAGACTATACTTCTTTTTAGGCTAAACATAATTTTTTTTTATTATTAATTTATTGCAATATCAAGAATTATTAATATTGATATTTATAATATTAAAATATAGTTTACTTTTACTTATCTCTAAAATAAGTAAATTATAAGATAATAAAATATAAATATTATTTATTATAAATATTATATATATAAAATAAAAAAACAAAAAACAGAAAAATTACAATAATAATCATTATGATAAAAATTATTTTTTGACCAAATATCTTTATATTTCATTTTTATTATTAAACTAAAGTTTCTCTAATTTTATTTACTTTATTTAGTAATTAAATAGACTTAACTTTTTAATCTAATTAAAAAAAGTTTTCTTATTTCTCTTTTTTATTATTAGTCTTTTTTTTTATATATGTATAATTTATAACATTTATATAATTTATCTAAATTTTTAATTATACCATAAATATATTTATCATTTTATTTATATACATAAATATATTAAAATTTTTATTTATTTATATTATATTTAATATTATTTACAATATATTATTATTATATTATAATTAATTAAAAATGATTTAATCGTAAAATGGATGATTTATTATAAGTATATATTTATAAATTAATAAATTTAATTTATTTTATATGTATATTAATATTTGGTAAAATTTTTATTATTTTTATTTCATTTATATATAATTAGTATAAAAAACAAAATTAAAATTTATAATATATTATAATATAAAATATATTATATAAAATAATACAATCAATGTATTGTATTAATTCATATTAATATATTATTAATTAATTTGATTTATGTCAAGCTATTGCATTTTTTTTTTTTTTTTTTTTTTATTATTTATTTTATTTTTCATTATTTCTTTATTTTATTAATTTTTATCCATATTAAGTCAAAAGTTAAAAATATTAAAATATATTGTAATATATTATAGAAGAAAATATAATTTAATATAATATAATACAATATATTGTAATGTTATTTTTCCCTTTTCTGCTTTCCTCTTTTTACCTATTTATATTATATTACTATAAATACAATTTGTAATATATTAATTCATTTTTATATATAATAAATATATTATCTATATATTTTTCTTTTTTTCTTTTTACTTATTTGTATACATTTCTATTAATTTATTAATATAATTATATCTAAATATATATTAATAATTATCACATAATTAATTATATCTTTTCCTTTTTTTTATATTTTTATTCTTTACCTTAAATAATTTTCTTTTTTTTTTTTTCTTTTCTTTTTTTCTTTTTTTACTTCACGTTTATTATATATATATATTAGTAATTAATATATATATAAAGATTCTTTTCTTTTTTTTTTTACGTAGCAGTTTTCATATTTTATTAAATCAATTGAGTTATTTTTATTTTTTAATCGTTATAAAAAAAATTCTTTTTTTATAATACAATTATTGAATAGATTTTAACTCAATTTTTTTATATATTTTTTTTAACAATTAATTTCATTATTAATTCATTTTTGCTTACACATATACCACATTTTTTTTTTTTTTTTTAAAAAAAAAAAAAAAAAATTCAAATAGTTTCATTTTTATAAAAATAATTTTTAATAATTTTATAAGAAAATAAACTATTTAAAATTTAAATGAAATAAAAAAATAAGTACAAAGAATCTAAATCGTATTAAAAATATTTTTTTTTTTAAAAAAAAAAAAAAATCATTAAAAATAATAATAGTAGTAATAAAAAAAAAGGAGAATATATAATAATATTACTTATTTAATATTTCATTTTTGATATAATTAATATCTAAGACTAAATTGTTTTCATTAAAAACAGAATAATTATTATTAAATATATATTTTATTTTTTTTTATATTTTTTATATCATTGAAATTTTATTGGAAATAAATATAATATAAAAAAAATAAAGTATATAAATTTTTATTGAATATCAGTTAGTCGTATAACTATCTTATATTAGTTGAGATTTAAGAGTAAGTTTTTATTTTAAATTATTTTTTTTATGTTATTTTTTTATTACTTTATTTTTAGAGAATCAAATTATATTAATTTATTCTTTAAATATATGATCTTCGTGACAAATAATTTAATTATTATTGTTTTTTAATTTATATATATATAATATAAAATAAATATTTAAGTATATTTTTTTTAATAATGGTTGAACCAGTCAATAATTTAAATAATAAAACTGCTGAAGTTGAAAAAGCAAATATTACTTATATGAGATCAGAAAATGAAAATAATACATCAGAAATTGAAATGACTTCACAAAATCAAAAAATGGAAGGAAATAATACTAATGGTATATTTTCTGGTAATAATGAAAATACAATGGGAAAAGATGGTCAAAATTTATCTTCACCAGTTATGTATTACAATTACAATGGTTTTATTCCTTATCCATATTTCCCAATGCAAACTGCAGCTGAAGGCTCTTTTTATCAACCAGTTCCAGCGCAAGTTCCTCGTACTGCTAATCCTCCACAAAATACTAATACTACTACTATGTTTTCTTCACCACATCCAACTCCTGTAGCTACATCTATGGTTCCGATGAATAGAATACCAAGTAATAGTTCTAATGTTACACCAACTAATGAAATGGTATCTTCTGGACCAAATGTATTACCAACTCCATCTACTAATCTTCCGACTTCAGCTATTCCACCTCCAATGTCAGCTATGCCAAGAATTCCATATTTTCCACCACAACTTTCACCATCTCCATTACCAATGATGCCATCAAATTTTAATGTAGCACAACCTTATTCTTCACCAAGTCCTGGTTTTGCACCATTAGTACCAACTATGAATGCAGCCCCAGCACCAATGAATGGTCATCGCTTCCATTATAATAAAGGTCATCATCATTATATGCCAAACAATAATGGAAATTCTAATCCTTATTATAATGGAAATTCTAATCAAACCACTAATAATTTATATATTAAGGGTTTAAAACCAGAAATTAATGATGAATTACTTCAAGATCTTTGTAAAAAGTAAGAAGTGATAAATATTTTTTTTTTCAGTTATTATATATATATATTCATTTAAAATACTAGTTTATTATTGATGACATTATTTGTATTGATATATATCATAATTTTTTTTGAAAATTTATATTAAATTTAAATAATTTAAATATATACGATATATTCAATTATTTAAAAATATAATTTTAAATTAATTTTATTTATTATTTATATTTATATTATTATAAAATAGATGGGGAACTATAGTTTCTTCAAAAGCAATTATTGATAATAAAACAAATGAATGTAAAGGTTATGGTTTTGTAATGTATAAAACAGAAGAACAAGCAAAATTAGCTATGACTGAATTAAATAATATGGGTTATCAAGTTTCATTTGCAAAAGAATCTTTCAGTACTAGATTAAAGAATCTTCAAGATAATGTATCTACTAATATTTATATGTCAAACTTGCCATTAGAAATGAATGAAACTGTATGTTATTTTAAAGAATATAAATATAATAATTTATATCTTGATATGTATATTTTATTTTGTCTAATTATATTTCGTAAATTTTAATTATATATATATATACACTTTTATTTAAAAAAATAGGAATTTTTAGAATTATTCCAACCATACAAAGTTGTTTCATCAATTATTTTATATGATCAAACTGGTGCTAGTAGAGGTGTCGGTTTAGCTAAATTAGAAAAAAGAGAAGAGGCTCAAATTATTATTGATAAATATGCTAATAAAATTTTACCAGGAGGTAAAAATCCTTTACAGGTTCGTTTTGCTGATAGTGAAGCTCAAAAGAAATTAAAAGGACAAACAATACACAAGAAAACTTATCGTAATGGTCAAGATTATCATAATGTAATTGATTCATATAAATATAAATTTTTTTTAAAAATAATAAAATAATTTAAGATAATTTTGATAGTGATAATAAATATGCTTATTAATTGTAATTATTAATTATTATTAACTTAATTAAAAAATTTAAAAGCCACATCAAAGAGGAAACGTACCATATTATAATCAATATAGAGGAGTTAATAACTTTGGTCCAAGAAAGTAAATAAATAAATAAATAATTATTTATTTATATATTTTTTTATTATTTCAATGTTATAATAATATTATGACAAATGTCATTAAACTATTTATTTATTTTCTTTTTTCTTTTTTTTTTTTTTTTTTTTTTTTTTTTTTTTTTTTTTTTGTTATAATTAATCTTATTATTATTTTTATTTATATTATTTCATTTTATTTAATTCTATTATAATTATTATTTTCATATATAACTAACTAACTTATAAAAAATTGCATTTTTAATTATATATATATATTTTATTTAATTATATATAAAATTTAGTAAAATACCATTCCCACCACAAATGACATATATGGCACAGCCTGTTTGGCCAATGATTAGTGATGCTGCACCAATGCCCATTGGAATGAATAATCCATATATGATGAACCCAACACCTCAGATGAATCCACAACAACCAATTCAAAATGGTATGATAGAAGTTAATAATAATATAGAAATGGAATCACAAGATAATAATGCAAATAATCAATCAATGGATGCTAATAATTTAGAGATGCATCCAAAAGTCAATAATAATGATTTAAATGGACCTAATTTTAAGGCAGTTTCACCAGGTAAAAATATAAACCATCAAGGTATTAGTTTTCCAGAAATTTTAGCAAATAATGCAGAAACAAGTAAGTTTTATAAAAATAATATCTTTATTTTAATAACTATAAATTAATTATTTATAAATATATATTTATTTTATTTTATTTTATAATTTTTATTTATTTAAAAAAAAAATTATAAAGATTGCATAGCCTCAGCTGTTGAATCTAACATGGAATAAAAGAAAGAAAAAAAAATTTTTTTATTATAAAATTATTTTCTTTTATTTTTGTTTCATTTATTTCTTTGTATTTTTTTTTTTTTTTTTCTTTCAATAAATTTTAATAATTCATTATATTTTATATAATATAATTGAAATTTTGTATTAATATATTATATAAAGATATTATCATATATCTTTATATTTTAATTTTTTTTTTTTTCTTAATTTTTTTATCTCATTTTTATTTTTATTTTTGGATATATTAATTTATTTTTGTTTATTTGATTGTTAATTTTATTTTTCACTTTTTTTTTTTATTTAACTTCATTTTATATATTTTTATTTATTAATTATATTTTTACATTGATTTTTGACTTAACATATATTTCATTTACAATACGTATTTTTCAGTTGTTATATATATATTTCTTAAATTATTTTTGATTATAAAAAGTTATATTAACTTTAAAATAATACAATGGAAATAATCAGTCATTCAGTATAATAATAATGAAATATCAATATAAAAATCATAGTAGTAATAATGAAAAAAAAAAAATAAATAAATAAATAAAAATAAAAAATAAAAAAAAAATAAATAAAATAAAATAAAAAAATAAAATAAAATAGAAAAAAAAGAATAAGTTCGGTAAAATTAATTATTAAACAAACATAAAACATAATAAATTTGTACAATATATATAAAAGAAATTTAGATAAAAAAAATCAAGTAAAAAAATTAAAAGAATTAAAAAAAAGAAGAAAAAAAAAAAAAAAAAAGAAAAGAATTAAAGAAATTAAATGTTCAATTAACAAATACCATAATAATATAGAACATAATTAGTATGTGAATTAGTAATTAAAAAAAAAAAAAAAAATTAATAATAATGATAATAATAATAATAATTAAAGAATTTATATTAAGAAAGATAGGAAAAAGAAATATTGGAACTTAAGATAAAATCTTAATCAAAAACAAAAACAAAACAGAAATAAGCTAAAAAAAAAAAAAAAAAAAAAAAAAAAAAAAAAAAAAAAAAACATTATTTAAATAAAAAAAATATAAAAAAATAATTGAAGACTGAATAAAACAAAAATAAGAAAAAACATATAAGCTTCTAATGTTCAAACAAATTTTTTTTTTTAATTATTATTATTATTATTATTATTATTATTATTATTTGATTTTAATTTATTTGATTTTAATTTATTTTTTTTAATTTTTTTATTTTTATTTATTTCTATTTTTATTTGATTTTTTTTTATTGTATTTTTGTTTATTTTATTTTTTTTATATTTATTTATTTATTTATTTATTTATTTATTTATTATTATAATATTTTGTTTTTAAAATTATTATTATTTTTATTTTATTTTATTTTATTCTATTTTATTTTATATTATTTTATAAATTAATTTATTAATATTTTTATTATAATATTTTGCCTTCAATATTATCATTTTTATTTTATTTTATTTTGTATTTGATCATATTAATACGATATATATATAATTTATCTACAGTAGTATTTCTTTTTTTAATATTATTGTAATTGAATTAATGTGTTTGTTTGTTTGTAGTTGACTTTAATATTTGTCTGTTAATAAAGATTATATATATAAAAATTAATAAAATTATAACAACTATAGGAAAAAGAAAAGGAAAAAAAAAAGTTGCTTTTTTTTTCTTTAACTCAACAACCTTAATTTGATGAATACTTTTTGTTTAATTAATGTTTTCAATATTTTTTTTATTAAAGAGTAGATTTGTAACTAATTTTGGTATCCATATTCTTTTACTGATAATATAAAGAACAGTTGATACAAAGAATAACAAACCTAAAGTTAATAATATTTTATCAGTTAAATCACGACGTTTTAAACTACGAACTATCTTTTTAGAAGAATTTAATGTATTTCCATATTTTTTATATTCTTCAGTTGTTTTTGAAAGTGTTGAAGTAGAATCATCTAATTTTATAATATTTTAATATATTTTGTTTGTAATATATATAATCATTGGAATAATAAAAAAATAAAAAGAGAATGAAAATTATAAATTAATAACAATAATTTTAATAGTTACTTAAATAATAATAATAATAATAATAACAATAACTATATGACAAATATAATAATAATAACTATATGACAAATATAATAATAATAACTATATGACAAATATAATATTGATATCTATTTTTTTCTTGGAATATGAAATATACCTAATAATTTAGATGTTTGGGAACTTTTTTGAACTTCTTCGGTTAACATTTGAACAGCTTGCCTTAAAGTATCAGTTAATTCTTCATGTCCTTTTAATAATGCCTTATTATTACCACTTTTTTATTTTATTTTATTTTATATTATTATATTATATTAATAGAAGAAAAAAAATAAATTGATATGTTTTTATATTATTTTGAAACACTATATATTAATCTAAAAAGACTTATTGTAATAATTGTAATACATACCCACGTTTTCTTTGTTTAATATTTTGACCTTTACTATCTTTAAATAATTCTTCTCTTTCTTTCAGTATTTCCATATTCATTTGTTGTTTAGCTTTTTGATTAGCTTTTATAAGAGATAATTTATGTCTTTTTTTATAAATAAAATAATAATAAAAAACATTATTTATTATTTATTTATTATTTTTAATATATTAATATATATAATTGTTTAATAACTATTACTAGAATTATTATACATAAAATTGCCTTTTATTAATTGATTAATTAATTGTACTATTTGCAATTTATTCATTCTATTAGTATTAATTTTTTTTTTTTTATCTCGATTTATTATTTTTGTTTTTACTTACTGTTTAAGATTATTTTTTAATTTTTCTAATTTTTTTATCATTTGTTTTTCGACATTTCCGTCATCTTGCTCAGTAGAGAGTTCGTATCCTTCCTTTTATTTTTTTAGGAAAATTCCAATGGATTATATACAATATTGTTATTTATTAATTTATTTAAAAAATAAAAATAAATGAATATATAATAAATTGAATTTCCAATTATTATAATATATAACATTATATATTTACAGCAATTAAACTTTCATATTGATTAAATAAATAATTAATTGAATTATTAATACGAGTAATTTCAGTTAATGGACCAGAAGAAATATTTAATTCAGTAATTTTATTTTCTATTTGCATTTCCAATCTCGAAAGATTTTCAAAATGTTTTCTAACTTCTGTTGGAAAAACATTCATTTTTTATTAAGTTTTTTTTTTTTTTTTTAAATAGTAATAATAATAATATTAAAAAGGTTTATTTTATATTATTTATTTTTTTTTTTTTTTTTTTTTTTGCTTATACAATTAAAATTAACTATATTAATTATTAATTTTTATAAAATACTATAATAAATATATTAATAACACTATTTTTTTATAATTTTTATTCGATTTTGTTATATATTATATTTTTCATTTTTTTAATAATTTATTAAGTTTGTAGACCCCATAAAATATTTATTATAATTTTTCATTAATACATGTGATTAAAAAACCATATAAATAATTAATATTATATTAATATTAATTATTTAATTATATTTAATAATTATCAATATTTATAAATATGTTTATGCAGATCATACATTTTTCTAAATGTTGGCGCAGTAGTATTTGTTAAAATTATGTTAGAGTATTATGTGGAATAATAAATATTCACCTAAGAATTTAATTTTGAATATTCCACTACTATAAAAACATATTAATATCAATATTTTTCCCAAAAAAGACTGATAATTATAACTTTATCATATATATCCATAATATTTCATCAAATTTAATTTGTGAAATAACATATAGATAATATATAAAATGAATATTCGAATAAATATTTGAATGAATGCTCTTTATATTAAAAAAAAATCTTTCAATAAAATACAAAAAATATAAAAAAAACTTTTAATAAAATACAAAAAATATAAAAAAGTTAAATATAAAAAGATACAATATTTGATAATTTTTTTTTAAAAAAAAATAATATATATAATTAATAATGTATAAAAGTAATTAATATAATAAAATACCTTTTTAATAAATAATTCTAATATATTTTACTCTATTTCATGTGCTTTATTTCTATACTAATTATTATTTTATTATATTATACATAATTACAGAAATTATATATGTGCATGGTTTTAATAATAGTATGTATATTTATATTGTTTATTTCTTTGTATTTATTTGTTGGTTGTCTTGGATTACAGGTATTATGAATTTTAAATAGTTAATATAAAGATTTTGTTATTTTTTTTTTTTTTTTTTAAGTTATTTCATAATTTGATAGAAAATATTATAGAATTTTTTTACATAGATATATACATATTCATAACTATAATAATATCAATAACAGTAATAATAATAATAGATTATTATTATTATTATTATTATTACTATTATCATTATTATTATTATTATAAAGATTTTTTTTTCATGTTTCATATTATGAACTTTAATAAATCTGCTTTATTCTTTTTTATATATTTGAAATTTCCACCAGAATATACTAGTACTTTTGAACAGAATCTATACATTTCTAAATATTCATTTGCTAAATCAACATCATCTTTATTTCTAACACAACTACATATGCATGATTTATGTATTGGACATATTTCTGATTTTAATATTTGGAAATAGTATTCAACATGATCTCCTTTATTTATTAAGATATAATATATTTTATCCCATGTAAATAATAATAATATTGCTAAATAACAAATACAATCGAAAATATAATTAAATATAAAGTATGAAAAAGACATTTGCCTATAGGTAAAATAACTAATTAACTATATATATAACATTTAAATATAAATAATGATTTATTAAATAATTATAATAATAATAATTAATAAATTAGTATATATATATATATATATATATATATTTAAAAGTAAAATTGATTATTATAAATAAATATTTATACAATATATAAATATTAAAATATATTATATAATAAAATAAATAAATACATTAATGACAGGGCCTATGGTAATCCATACGAATAATGAATATCCTATATATTTTATATGCTTGAAAATATAAATATAATTCCATGTTTTCATCACTAAAACTAAAAGATATAAAATAAAAATAAATTCTATAGAACTTAATATTAAATTAATTCTTATTAAAGGACATTCATAATGCCATTTTCCACTTAATTCTTGAGTTACTTCTTTCTTTTTTGAAAAATTTAATAATATATCCATGACAATAATTACATAAGCTATTATTAAAATTATAATAGATTCTATATAAGATGATAAAATATTTTTAATTCTTTTATTTATAACATCTATTTCATTATCATGAATAGTAGTTGTCATTGACGCTTTTGAATTGAACAAACGGGATTTCGAAGTAAGGTAATTATTATTATTATTATTATTATTATTATTATTATTATTATTATTATTATTATTATTATTATTATTATATTTATTATTATAATTATTATTATTATTTATGCTTCCTTCCGCTGTAATAAAGTTAAAATCTCTCCCTCTCCATTTATAATATGCTTTATTAAATATATTTAGTTTTTTTTCAATTTCATTTAATAAATTTTCTTCTATTGTTTCTCTATTATCAGTATAATTATCATTATTAGTATTATTATTAGTATTATTATTTGTCTTTTCTTCAAACATATAAGATGAAGCTTGTAAAAGACTACTATGAGAATTTGTTTCAGTTAGAATATGTTTATTGTAATCAATTCCTAATTCTGATCCAGTAATGACATAAATAAAAAATATTGTATAAATTAATATAATTCCAAAATGTTTAAGCATTACACTAAATAAACATTGACAATAGTTTGTAAAAATGTTAAAATTTAGACCAATATAATAAAGACATATTCCAAATATTAATAGTTCAATTTTTATATAACCAGAATCATTTACAATTGGTTTATCTTTATTAATATAAATAAATATTCCTACTCCTAATGTAATTAAAAGTAATATGAAACAATATGTATGCATGTATTTATTATAACTTTTTTTAATTAAAAATAAAAAAAAATTTTTTTTGTTAAAAATTATAATTAATTTTAATTATTTTTTACTTTTTTTTTTTTTAATATTTTATTTTTTTCTTAAATTATTTTTATATTTTATTTCTTTTTTTATTATTATTTATTATCCTTACCTTAAATTAATATAAACTTTTTCTTGACATTGTTCTCCAGTCCATCCTTTATTACATTTACATATATTATAATGTTTATTATTTACAGTATAATTATTATTTTTAATACATGTTGCTTTTTCCCCTAGAGGGCAATCATCTTTACATATGGGTTCTTCACAATAATAATAATTTTTATTATAAAGTTTTATTTGTTTTTTTTTACAATCATCAATTGTAACACTTACATTATGATTAGTAAATTCAATATAATTACCAGAATTTTCCAAATTATATATTAAATTAAATGAAACAGGTTCTTCAACATAAACATTAAAATCATTTAATTTACAATAACCTAATAATGAATATATAAAAAGAAAAGAGAATAAAAGAAAAAAAAATTTTTTTTGTCAATAATCAAAATAAAATAAAATTAAATAGTATAAGAATTAAATAGCTATATTATTATTATTATTATTATTATTATTATTATTATTATTGTTATTGTTATTGTTATTATTATTATTATTATTATTATTATTATTATTATTATTGTTATTATTATTATTATTATTATTATTATTATTATTATTATTATTGTTATTATTATTATTATTATTATTATTATTTTTATTATTATTATTATTAATTAAAAACTTTGTAATAAAATACCTTTAGAGAAATAGCATGTATTACCAAATATTTTATAATCAAAATTTTCATCATCATCATTCATTTTTCTAATAATTGCACTTATTTCAATATAAGGATAATATTTTGATATATCATAGACGACTTGATCAAAAGCGTCACTAAGTTTAAATGTTATAGGATATGATTTTCCACTTTCTATTGTTATTTTTTTTGTATTTATTGAATTTGAAATAATAGCTGGACTTGAAGCAAAATCAGGACCATGAGATTCAGATAAATTGTCCTTATATTTAATGTTATTTTTATCTTTTAAATTTAATATTAAATTTTTAACATCATTATCTATATAAATAGCACCTCCAGCATAGGCATTATTGTTAGAAAAAATTGTATTAACAATTTTTGAAAAGTTTAATCCATTATAATTAATATAAATTGAACCTCCAAAATATTTGGCTTTATTTTTAATAAATTTAGTATTATATAATTCTAATGAATTACTAATGCTATTGATATTATATATATCTTTGTTTTTTGATGGATCTGAGTATATATAAATTGCTCCACCATTATAACTATAATTATTTTCAAAATTGGTAGTATCAATATAAATTTTTAAATTATCATTATTTATAAAAGATCTAATGTTTTATTATTTTTTTTTATAATATATATTTTCGGAATATATAAAAAAATATATATATGATATAAAATTTAATAATTAATATTTTCAATATACTTCATTAATTAAATAAATTATTAATAGGCACATAATAATATTTTTTCTTTTTTTTTCTTACAATAAACCTCCATTATTATGATTATCATTTTTTATAAATGTTGAATATTTAATATATATATCTATATCATTATAATTTGTTATTAATCCATATTTAATTTTATTTATGTTTTTATTATTAATTATTGTACTGTTATATATATTAAGTTTTGACTAAATGAAAAAAATTAATAAACAAAAAAAGATTAATATAATAATTGCATATTTTCAATTATAAAATATATTACTTTTATTATTAGAAATTCAGTTTATACTAACTTTTAATATTTTATTGTTTAAAATAGGACCATAAGATATATTATCTTCAACAAATGTATTCATTAAATTGATTGTTAAAGCTTTACCTATAATTCTAATTAAGTCTCCATTAGATACACATCTTCTAATAACAATATTATCCATATTTAATGTATTATCAATGTTATCTGAATTAAAAAGTATTATTGAAGAATTGTCCATATCTCCAACACATGTAATTTTTTCAAAAATACAATTTTTAAATGATATTGAATTATACATATTATTAATCATAGCTTGTGAATTAACTGTTATATTGAAAAATACAACATCTTCAAAATCGTATTTAGCTTCTACAGCAAAAAATCCTTTTTCACGAAGACTTTTTAAATACACATAATACAATTATTTGACATTTTATTATTTCATTATTTATTTATTTTTATTTTCTTTTTTTTTTATATTTAGAAAATAATTAAATTATAATATATAATATAATTACCTTATTTGTTGAAAAATAGTATTTGAAAATAATACATTTGAATATATTGAATTTAAAAAAGCAGGAACAGATATTTTATTTAATATTTGATGGATTAAAGTATTTTTAACTGTAATATTATTGTATTCACCATCAATCAAAGAGCTTATATCTTTAATTATTTTACAATTTTATATAGTAATAATATATTATATATTATTATTAGTTTTATATAATTTTATATATATAATTTAATTGTTTATTTACAAAAATATTCAATATTAATAATATAATACTATTTAACTTTTTATTTTATTTATTTTATTATATATATTTTATATATTTAATAAATTCATTACTCTCGAATTCGGAATCTTCAACAGTTATATATGATTTAGAAAAACTTTTTGATTTTGAATAAATTAAATATCCATAGGATGAAATACAATTTTTAAAAAATGTATTTTTAATTCTATTATGAAAAAATAAAAATAATTTTATTAATTATTTTAGCGAGTAAAAGTTTCTTAAAAAAAATAATAAAATTATGATAATAATAAGAAAATTAACAGTAGATAATAAATATATCTAAATATATAGTAAAAATAAAATTAAATAATAATAAAAGTAATGATTATAAATATTATTTAATAGTTTACACTAAAGAAACATCTTTTAAGTAAAAAAGAGGTTTATAAAATTGAACATAATTATCTTCAAATGTAGAATTAATTAATGTAATTTTATCTCCAGAAGTATGAGAATGTAAAAATGAACTTTGATATCTATTGTCACCAATTAAACCACTAAAATAGCCTTAATATATATATATAGATATTATATTAATAAATTAATTACAAAAACATATAATAATAATAATAATAATAATAATAATAATAATAATAATAATAATAATAATAATAATAATAATAATAATAATAATAATAATAATAATAATAATAATAATATAATAATAATAATAATAATAATAATAATAAAAATATAATAATATAATAATATAATAATATATTTAAATTTTTTATATATATACAATTTTCAAAAATAGAATTTCCATTATTAAGATATCCAATTAATTTGATATTTTTAAAAAAGCAATCTTTAAAATATATATTGAAACAATTATATGATGCTTCGGATTGATCAGCATGAAACATATATAAAATTCTATCAAGGTTCCTACATTTATTAATATATAGATATTAATAATAAAAAATAAAAAGAAAAATAAAATAAAAAAAAAAAAAAGAAATATAAAAAATATTTATAAGTGAAATGAAGGAAAAGATTAAAAAAATTACATTATATTACTTTATATTATATTATTAATAATTAAGACAAAAAAAAAATTCTTAAATGTTTACATAAATTTACAGTTTTTAAATATTACTTGAGGTGATGATTGTATTGCTTTTCTACATTGATACCTTATATGAAAAAGTGAATTTATACTATCTCTAAATACACAATTTTCAAATTCTATTGTAACTTCATAATTGCATTCATAATCAAAAAACATCATATAGGTTTCATGATATAATTTATTGACATCATAATTAAAAAATGTTATATTTTTAAATATTAATTTTTTATTATCAACATTTTTACCAAAATGAAAATATAATGAACTAGTATCTAATTCTTGAAAATCAAATATTGTTCCATTTTCACTATAATAGATTACAGTATTATAAACATTAAAATGATTTCTTCCCGTACAAGGAATTTTATATATTTCTTCATTAAAATTTAATGTAACTTTTTCATAATTAATTAAGCTACTAACATTATCCGCCAAATTCTCAAGAACACTTTCATCATTTTTAATAGAGAGTTCAATATCTAGTGAGTATACTCTTTTAATTATACAAAGATATAATATCAAAAAAAAGTATATCATCTTTAAATTCATTTTATATTATTTTATTTCTTTATATTGTTTATGCTCTATTTTTTATAATATTAATAATTATAAGTGATATTTATTTCGAACAAATATAATTGTTATTTTTAATATTTTTTACTATTAATTCAATTAACAGAATATTATTTCTTCATAATAGTTTCATTCATTTTTTATAAATTATTGAATTTGAGAGTTGTATATATATATATAAATAAATTATAATATTAGTATTAATAACTTTTAAATTAGAAGTTTTCTTTAATATATTTAACAAAAAGAAACTTATTAAATAATAATTATTTATTATTTATTTACTAATTATAATTATTATAAAAATTAAAAATGATAATTAATAATAATTAATAAAAACATGTAAGAAAATGTAAAAAAAAAAAAAAAAGCAGAATGTATAATATAAAAAATGATAAATTGTAAATATAAAAACGTATAATATATAGTTTAACTCATTATTTTTTAAAACTGTAAATGTATAAATAAATTTTAAATTTTTAAATAAACTTGGTTTATTATAATATAAAATTATAAATTTTTTAATTTTAAAATTATTTATACATAAAAAATTTTATATTGGCTACATTTTTTATAAAGAAATTCTTTATAAAAACTTATATAAATAGATGAATATTTATTAATTATTATTTATTATTAATTATTAATTAATTATTATTTATTATTAATTATTAATTAATTATTAATTATTGTTTATTTATTATTTATTTAATATTTATAATTTATTATTTTATTATCATTACTTTTATTGAATTAAAAATACTAAGAAATTTAAATTGGAATAAATGTTAATTTAATTTAATTGAATTGAATTTAATTATTCTTTCAATTATAATTTGATATATAATTTTTTTTATAAAAATTTATTTACTCAAAGTTGCATGGAGTGTTGCATTTCGCCAAGTTGTATTTCGCCAATTTTATCAAGTGACATATTTACATATATGGAAAATACATTTCGAATTATCTAATTTAAATATTTAAATGAATAAATAAATAATATGAAAAAAAAATGTAATAAAAAAAACTCTTTTTATATTAACTATTGATTATTATAAATGATAATTCGTTTTATTATTAATAAAATAAATAAAACGAATTATCATTTTATTACTTTGACTTTCAATTATTTTTTATTATTTATTATTTTATTCTTTGTTTTTGATTTATTATATATTATAGAAGTTTTTATAAGATTTTTATATGATTTTATAAAAATAAATGTAAAAATAGAGTTTTAAATTTTTAACATCATCAAATACTTAATATAATTATTATATGTGATTCATTTTTCTAAAGTATATTTGTTTCATTTAAATAAATCAATTCAATTACTGTAAACTTGGTAATGATATGACAAATAAAATATTTATAATAATAAAAAATTGAAATGATATAACAACATTAATATTTTAGTAATTTATTATTATATTCTGAATTTCATTCGTTGATATTAAAATTTTTCTTTCATTTGATATAGAAAATAAAATAATATTTGTTGTTTTTTTTTTGTAAATTTTTATAAGTATATGAAACAAAAATTTTAGATAAAATTATATTTATTATTAAAATATTAATTAAACATTATTATATTTTTCTATTACCTTTTTTTTTCTTTTAATATTTAATAATAAAGATATCTCAATAATAACCATTTAATTAAAAAAAAAATATTTATCTTTTTATTGTTATTATGTAAATAAGATAGAATAATAAATTAAAAATTTAAGTAGCATTTTCAATAACATATATATATATATATGTTTTTAAAAAATAGTATTAATTTAAATTATTTTTAAATTAAAAAAAAAATGGATTATACATGTAAACAATAAAATAAATTTATAAAATAGTTATAATACTTTGATGATTGTAAAAAAAAAAATAAACAATCAAATATATAATTTAAAATTGATCATAAAAAATAAAATTCCAATTATCATATGATTTTACAAGATTGAATATAAGAATATTTTTTATACCTTTTTTTAATATAATTCTATTATTCTGAGTTTATAAAACTTTATACGAATAAATATTTTTTTTCATATGAAAAAATAAAAAAAAAAAATTCATATATATTAATGAGGAGCATTTTAATTGATATTGTATTATAATCTTTATGAAATATTAAAAAACACTTTACTGTTTCTCTATTTATATGTATATGAATATTAGGATTTATTTCATATATTTATATATCATTATTTTCAATATTTTTATTGATTATTTAATATATATTTAAAAGTCATAGAACACATCTCTATTTATATGTATATGAATATTAGGATTTATTTCATATATTTATATATCATTATTTTCAATATTTTTATTGATTATTTAATATATATTTAAAAGTCATAGAACACAAGAGTATATATAATATATATATTTAATAATTAAATGGAAAAAATTATAACAATATATTTATATATAAATTTATATTATACTTTTTTAAGTTTAAATATGTATATACTAAATTTATCGTTTTATTCTTTGTTCTTTGCTCTTTGAAATCAGGAGATTTCTGTATTTTATATTTTTTATAGAAAAAATTTATTTTTTTTTTTTTTTAAAAAATACATCATAATATTAAAAAAAAAACGTTTTTGTATCCAACATTTTTTTTATAATAGTATAAATATTATGCTATTATATATTTTTTTTAAAAAAAAAAAAAAAAAGAACTCTTAATTTTTTCATATTTAATTCAATATAAATTTAGACAAATATAATAATTATTATTATTTAAATACTTTTTTTTTTTTGTAGATTTATAAATTTTAAAAATGTCAGCTACAGAGAACACGGTTGACATTACAGATGCTCCACACAATGAAGCGTCTATTACACCCAAAATAGTTGAGAATAATACATCTACTAAAGAGGGTGAAGTTAAAAAAGAAAAAATATCATTTTTTAGTCTTTTTAGATATTCTGATATAACAGAAAAAATTATGATAATTCTTGGTCTAATAGGGTCAATCGGTCAAGGTGTAACCATGCCAATTATGTAAATATATTGTACTTTAAAAAAATTGAAAAATAATATAAAGAATTAAATTAATTTAAGAAAAAATAAATAAAAAATAATATATTTAATGAAAAAATTAATTGTAACAAAAAGATAATGTAAAAATAAATAAAAAATAAATAAATAAATTAATAATATTAATATTTAGAATTATAGTAAAAATATAAAAAATATTTGATGTATAATGCATTTTTTTTAAAAAAAATCAAAAAATTATATAACATGACCTGACCAACCAATACATTCTTTATATATATCATTAAAATATTTAATTTGTAATATTAATCACTTTTATTTCAATATATTAACAACTTTCTATATAACCCTTTTTTATAAAATGTCAATATCTAATTCTGAAAAGGATTCAAGTAATGGGTGATTTAATAAATGTTTTTGTTAGTCTTGTTGCTTCTGTTACTGTTAGAAATATAACTGGAATAAAAGATAATGTAAATTATCTTATAATATAAATATAAAATATATATTTATATACATTATATATTATTTTATATATATTTTATTAATTTGTTTTTATAATAAAAATACCATTTTATAACTTTTATATATTTGTACATAAATTGTTTTTTATTTATAATTCTTATTTTTTTACAGGATGACCTTTTGTTAGATTTTTTAGGTATAGCTCTTAGTGGAAATCAAACAGCATTAAGTAATTTTTTTGATTCACATAATGAAATTGATTGGCAGGGTGTGATGAATAGAACTGAAGATTATATGAAAAACAATGCAGAATATTTCGAACAAAATAATTCAGCTGATAATGAATATGATTTGTCTACCCTTTTTATGAAGGTATTTAATGTTTTTTAAAAAAATTAAATAAAATTATTATTATTATTATTATTATTATTATTATTATAATTTATTATAGAAAATTACAATGTAAAAAAAAAAATTATTTAATATAAAAATTTATGATATATATTATTATATATAACTTTAATAAATATTATTATAATAAAATATAATAATATAGCATATATTAAAATTTCTAATATATTTACTATGAAATAATCATCATTATATAAATTACATATTACGAACTTTCTAAAATTTCTAAAAATTTTTAATATTAATGTTAATATACATAGAAAGATGATTTTTGGCATGATTTCCGTCTTAATATGTTATATTTAGCTTTAATTGGTATTCTCTCATTTGTGGCATCATTTCTTATGGATGGATTCTTATCAGTATCTGCTATGCGTCAAGTTACAAGAATTAGATCTCTAACCTTTAAATCTATTGTTAAACAAGAAATTGCGTGGCATGAAAAAACGAGTCCTGGTGAACTGGCTTCACGTATTATTAGTGATACAATTTTAGTTGAAGATGGTATAAGTTTTAAGCTTGGTATGGTTATTCAAAGTGTTGTAACATTTATTGCTTGTTTTATTTTAGCATTTAAGTCTGGATGGAAATTGTCATTATATATGTCAATTATTATTCCAATTCTTTTAATTTTTGTGATATGTATGGCAGCAATTTTAAAGAAATATACAAAAAAAACACAGGATGCTTATGCTGAATTAGGAGGTATTGCACAAGAAGCCTTTTCACAAATAAGAACTATTGTTTCTTTTGGTACAGAACAAAAAGAAATTGATCGTTATGTTAGCAAATTGGAACCTACAAAAAAATACGGAATTATTAAAGGACATGCGGTTGGTTGTACTTTAGGTTTAGTTTTTGGTATTGTTTATGCTTCATTTTCTATTGCTTTTATTTTAGGTACTCATTATATCAGAGACAAAGAAATGATGTACGGTGATGTTTTAAATGTATTTATGGGTATTATGATGGGGGCTATGATGTTATCAGGTGTAGGTGTTCATTTAAGTGCATTTAGTGAAGCTACGGGTGCTGCTACTATTCTTTTTGATATTATTGAAAAAGAACCTGAAATTAAATTAGAAGGTAGATTAGTTCCGGATAAACCAACTGAAGGTCATATAGAATTCCAAGATGTTCATTTTAATTACCCTTCTCGTCCTGATGTAGAAGTTTTAAAAGGTATTTCATTTAAATGTTTACCTGGTCAAACAGTAGCTTTAGTAGGTGCTTCAGGTTCTGGAAAATCTACTACAGTACAACTTATTGAAAGATTTTATAATAAAAAAAGTGGAAGAATTTTAATTGATGGTAAGGATATTGAAGATTATAATGTTTCATGGCTTAGATCTCAAATTGGATTGGTATCTCAAGAACCAACTTTATTTGATGCTTCTGTAGCTAAAAATATTTCCATTAATGCTCCAAATGCTACTCAAGAACAAATAGAAGAAGCTGCAAAATTAGCAAATGCTCATGATTTCATTAAAAAATTATCTAATGGTTATGATACAAGTACAGGTGAAAGAGGTTTACAATTAAGTGGTGGTCAAAAACAACGTATTTGTATTGCACGTGCTTTAATTAATAATCCAAAAATTTTATTATTAGATGAAGCTACCTCCGCTTTAGATAATCAGTCAGAAAAAATTGTACAAGCTGCTTTAGATTCAGCATCTTCAGGAAGAACAACTTTAGTTATTGCTCATCGTCTTTCCACTATTAAAAATGCAGATTTAATTATCGTTATGGAAAAAGGAATCATTATTGAATCAGGAACTCATGATGAACTAATGAAACTTCAAAAATATTATTATAATTTAGTTAAAAATCAAAAAATTAATATTGAAGAAAATGAAGAAAATGAAAATGATGAAGATGAAGAAGGTGTTAGTAAAGATCCTGATGCTATTCAACAAACACAATTTGTAGAAACTACACCTCATCGTGAAACAACGATTTTAAGTCGTATAGCATCTTCAATTTCAATGTCTCGTCGTCGTACTACTGGTGCATTTAGTGAAAAAAGTGGTTTAGATGGTCAACCACTTAAAATTTATGAAATAAAAGATATGGAATGGAAAAGATATTTCGACATTAATAAACCTTTCTGGTTACCTATTTTACTTGGATTTATAGGTGCTCTTTTTAATGGAGGTATGCAACCTGCGTTTGCTTTTATTTTTTCTTCAGCTCTTAATGTTTTTACCAAACAAGGAGATGAATTAATTGATGGTGGATTATTCTGGGGTATGATGTTTATTGTTTTAGGTGTATGTAATTTCTTTGCCTTTTATTTCAATATTGGAGGATTTATTATTTCAGGTGAATATCTTTCCTATGAATTACGTAAAAGAATGTATAACAATATGGTACGTCAAGAAGTAGGATTCTTTGATACAAATGATATTGGTGATGGCTCAGAAAAAGCTGGTGGTCAAGGACCACAGTCTGAAACGACAAGTACTGGTACTTTAACAGCTAAATTAGCTACAGAAGCTGGGTTAGTTAATGGACTTAATACAAATATTGGTCAAGTTTTTCAACAAATTGTCACTGTTGTAGGTGGTTTTGGTATTGCCTTCTTTAATGGTTGGAAGTTAACACTGCTTCTTTTAATTGCCGTACCTTTCCTTTTCTTAGGTTCAGCTCTTCGAATGAAAGCCTTTAAAACTAAAAATCAAGAAAATAGAATGGTATTTGAAAAAAGTTCTAAAGTAGCAACAGAAGCTATTGTTAGTATTAAAACAGTATATGCTTTAAATCTTTCTGAATATTTTAGAAAATTATATGATGAAAAATTGTATGAACCTGTAAAACGTCTTGAACGCAGAAATTATATTAGTGCTGTTGGTACAGGTTTTAGTAATGCTGTTGCTTTCTTTGCTTATATTCTTGGTTATTGGGTTGGTGCCATATTTATTGAAAACGGAGAAATGGAATTTGATCGTATGTTTAAAGTATTAATGGCTATTATTTTAACTGCTATGGCAGTAGGTCAAAGTAGTACTATAGTTAGTGAAACTCAAAAAGCTGTTGAAGCTTTTATGCATGTATTAGAAATTATTGATCGTAAACCAAAAATTGATGCACGTGATCCCAATGGTATTAAAAAGGAACCTAATGATTTTAAAGCTAATATTGATTTTGGTGAAATTCGTTTCCGTTATCCATCTCGTCCAAAAGTAACAGTTTTACGTATGGGTGATAAAAAAATTTCAGTTCCAGCTGGAAAAATGTGTGCCTTTGTTGGAGCTTCTGGTAGTGGTAAAAGTACAATTATTGGTTTAGTTCCACGTTGGTATGATGTTAATCATGGTTATGTTAAAGTAGATGATATTCAAAATAAAGACTATAATGTAAAATGGTTACGTGAACAAATCGGTATCGTAAATCAAGAACCGTGTCTATTTAATATTTCAATTAAAGATAATATTAAATATGGTAAATTAGATGCAACTGATGAAGAAATTTATGAAGCTGGTCGAAAGGCTAATATTCATGATTTTATTATGTCACTTCCAGATAAATATGATACATTAGTAGGAGGTTTAGGTACATCTCAAATGAGTGGTGGTCAAAAGCAACGTGTTGCTATTGCTCGTGCTATGGTTCGTAATCCAAAAATTTTATTATTAGATGAAGCTACATCAGCATTAGATGCAGAATCTGAATTAGTCGTACAAAAAGCTTTAGAAGATGCATCACAAGGTCGTACAACTATTACTATTGCACATCGTTTATCAACTATTAAAGATGCAGATATTATTTGTGTATTTAGAGATGGTCGTATTATTGAAATGGGTAATCATGAAGAACTTATGGAAAAGAAAGGGGAATATTATAAGATGGTATTAGCAGGTGATAGTAGTATTGCTAAAGGAAATGCAATTGCTAAAAAAACAGAAGCAGAAGCTAATAAATCAGATAATAAAAAAGATGAATAATAGAACTATTTTCTTTACAATATTTTCTATCACATATTATATTTATATATAATCTCAATATTATATTAAATTTTTTTAATTTCTCTAGTTATATTATATTGTATACGTAATGTATTATTTTAAAAAAAAACTTTTAAATATCATTAATGTCCTTTTATAATTTTGGATATATAATGTAATTAATTTCTTTCTTTTTCTTTATAAAAATATGTTTTGCTTTATATTATATTATTTTGTTTTATTTTATTATATTTTGTTTCATTTCTAAATTGGCATATAAAAATAAATAAATAAATAAATAAATATAAAATAGGTTATTTTAATTATATAATTTCGTTCACTAAGTCAATATATTTTAATTATAATAAGAATATAAATATATTAATAATATACATTATAACACAAAAATATTATCTAATTAATAAACCTTGATTTCATATACATATGTAAATACGTTAATATTAAAGTATTTTTTATCCTAACACTTAAAAAATTCATATATATATATATATATTATATTGTTATATATTCAAAAAGTTAAAAAGGAAAATAAAATATATTATTTATGTAATATTATTTTTATTTATATAAAAGAAAGTTTATTTTTATTTTTTTTCATATATTATTATTATTATTATTATTATTATTATTATTATTATTAGTTTATTTTAAAAAATCATATGTTATCTAATATTTTATAGGCTCTTGCTTAAAGATAGAAAATAACTTTTTAAAAATATTTAATAAAATTAAAACTTAACAAAATTTCAATAATTTTACAATTTTTTTTATTAAAATATTTATTATCTTAATATTATAATATTTTTTATTAATAAATTGAATATAATATATTACGACATTAAGAAAATTAATCTTTTTTCAAGATGTAATAATTATTAATTTCCTTTATATTATTTTTTTAATCTTTTATATTATTATATACAAAAACAATATTGGTTTAAATATTTTTTCTTTTTATAATTTTAAATACCCTATTTTATATCAAATCTATATTTTTAATACTATTTAAAGTTAAAAAACTGAAATATGTAAAATATTTTTGTATGTATAATTTTTTTAAAAAAAAAAAAAAAAAAAAAAGAAAAAGAAAAAAGGAAAAAAGCACAGTAAATATATATTCTTATTATGTAATTAACTTTTATGTTAAACTAAATGAAAGTCAATTATATAAAAAGGATATAATAGAATTTTTTCTTATTTCAAAAAACAAAAAAAATTATATGAATTTTATCAGAAAAAAATTTTTTAAACTTCAAATTGAAATAAATTCATAATAAAAATAATTACATTATTCATTTATAAAAAATAGACAAAATAATTTGAAAATACAGAAAATATTCTAATAAGAAATTTAAATTTTGATTAAAAATATGTCTATAAAAAGTGATAAAATTGATATTTCAGTAAATGATGGTAATAATCAAGATAGTCAAATTAATAATGACATGAATATGGATAACAATAATGATAATAACATAGATAGTAAAAATCAAAGTTATAATAGTAATTTAAATCATATAACATCGAATCCCGATACATTAGTAGAATGTAGTTCAAATGAGGATTTACCAGGTATTAAAATTAACAATAACTTCTTTTTTTCGTTTAATTTTTTTTTAAATTTCTTTATTGTTTGATAGTAATTTTTTTTTAATTGGTTATTGATATGAAATTAAATATGTCTTTTTATTTATATTAAAAACATAATATAAAATTAAACTTCTATATAATTGAAAGTTGTAAAAAGTAAACATAAAGAAAAAAAAGTAACAATTAAGGAAGATACAATAGAAGATGAGAGAGAAGAAAATGAAAAAAAAGTAGAAGAAAATAAAAATAATAATGAAATTAAAAAAGTTTCATTTTTTGGACTTTTTAAATATTCCACAACTGGTGAAAAATTTATGATTTTTATTGGATTAATTGGTTCTATTCTTCAAGGTTTAACTCTACCATTTATGTATGATTTCAATTATTTTTAAATATAAATAAAAAAATAAGATATAATAAGTTATTTGAACATCATTATTAGCATAAGCATAAATATATTTATTATTTCTCAATATAAATATTAGGATATATTCATAAATATATGCTAAATAATATTATAGTTTTGAAAATAATAATAAAACTAAAACAATTTTTAAAAAAAATATAGGATTAAAATTATGGGTAAAATTATTGAACTTTATATGAGTCTTGTAGTATTAGTTGCATTGAGAAATAGAACTGGTTTAGATGTACATTCAATTCATTATTTTATATTATATATAATAAAAAATATAAAAAAATATATGATATACTAAAACAACAAAAAAAATTTTTTTCTTTTGTTTCAATACATTATGTTATATATTAAATATAAAAACTATTATAATTATTAAATAAAAGGATATAACATTGAAACAATCAATACAGACAGGTAGTATTCCAGGATTAGATCCAAGTGTCAAAAAATTATTTATAACAGTATGGTTTATAAAAATTTATATATTCTATTTTTACTTAATTATATTTAATTAAGAATTTTCAATACAATATTTTTATTAATCTATAACAATTTTATATAATAATTATTATAAAAAATAAAAATAATAAAAGAAAGATGAATTTTGGGAAAAGTTTCACAAATATATGTTATTTCTTGGATTGATTGGAGTATTAGCATTTGTTGCAACATTCTTTATGGATGCATTTTTAACTATATCATCTACTCGTCAAACAACAAGAATAAGAGCTTTAACATTCAAATGTAAATATTATTTTAATAAAATCATATTGAATATATATTCGTTACTTGTTCTTTTTTTTTACTTAATAATAATTATCTTTAAATTAAAATAGCAATAATAAGACAAGAAATTGCTTGGCATGAAAAAACTAGTCCTGGTGAATTATCTTCTCGTATTATTAGTGATACAATATTAATTGAAGATGGTATGGGATATAAATTAGGAAATGTACTTCAAAATGTTGTTACTTTTATTGCTTGTTTTATACTAGCTTATACCTCTGGATGGAAACTATCATTAATGATGTCAATAATTATCCCATTACTACTACTTATTGTTTGTAAATATTACTATTATTATAATTATAATTATTATACTAAATTATTTTAATCATATATATTATGAAATATGTAATTTTAAATATTTATTTAATTATTTTTTTGATCTATTATCTACATAATTTGTTATATAACATAAATCGTAATATATACAATATAAATTAAAATTAAATATAATAAATATAATAAATATTTCAAAATTAAATAATATATATATCAGTGGTTATGAGTGCTATTTTAAAATTTTATACTAAAAAAAGTCAAGATGGATATGCTGAACTTGGAGGTATTGCACAAGAAGCTTTTTCACAAATAAGAACTATTGTTTCTTTTGGTACAGAACAAAAAGAAATTGATCGTTATGTTGAAAAATTAAGACCTACTAAAAAATATGGAATTATTAAAGGTCATACCTTAGGTATATCTTTAGGTCTTGTGTTTTGTATTGTTTATTCTTCTTTTTCAATTGCATTTATTATGGGTACACGTTATATCAGAGACGGCAAAATGACTTATGGAGAAGTTCTTAGTGTATTTATGGGTATTATGATGGGAGCCATGAATTTATCAGGTGTAGGTGCTACATTAAGTAAATTTAGTGAAGCTACGGGTGCTGCCACTATCATATATAATATTATAGAAAGAAAACCTTTAATTAATACTGATGAAGGATACATACCAGATGAACCTACTGAAGGTCATATAGAATTCCAAGATGTTCATTTTAATTACCCTTCTCGTCCTGATGTAGAAGTTTTAAAAGGTATTTCATTTAAATGTTTACCTGGTCAAACAGTAGCTTTAGTAGGTGCTTCAGGTTCTGGAAAATCAACATCAGTTCAACTTTTAGAAAGATATTATAATAAAAAAAGTGGAAGAATTTTAATTGATGGTAAGGATATTGAAGATTATAATATTAAATGGCTTAGATCACAAATCGGATTGGTATCTCAAGAACCAACTTTATTTAATGCTTCTGTATCAGAAAATATATCTATTAATACACCAGATGCTACTCAAGAACAAATAGAAGAAGCTGCAAAATTAGCAAATGCTCATGATTTCATTAAAAAATTATCTAATGGTTATGATACAAGTACAGGTGAAAGAGGTTTACAATTAAGTGGTGGTCAAAAACAACGTATTTGTATTGCACGTGCTTTGATGAAAAATCCAAAAATTTTATTATTAGATGAAGCTACCTCCGCTTTAGATAATCAGTCAGAAAAAATTGTACAAGCTGCTTTAGATTCAGCATCTTCAGGAAGAACAACTTTAGTTATTGCTCATCGTCTTTCCACTATTAAAAATGCAGATTTAATTATCGTTATGGAAAAAGGAATCATTATTGAATCAGGAACTCATGATGAATTAATGAAACTTCAAAAATATTATTATAATTTTGTCAAAAATCAAGAGATAAAAATTCAAGAAAATGAAAAAGATAGAAAATTGGAAAAAAGAAATAAGAGTAGAGAGAGAATTGATAAAAGTGAGAATGAAAAAGAAGATGTAGAAGAAGATGATGATGACGATGATGAAGAACAAGATCCAGATGAAATTTGTTATAATGACAATTTTAATAATGAAATTTGTGAAAACACAATTGTAAGTAGATTATCATCAACGTTAACTCTATCCAGAAATGATTTATCTTCTGGCGGTAGTCAGTATTTAATTGAAGAACGTCACGAAAAAAGTTATGGATTTAAAGATATGCCATGGAAAAGATATATTAATATAAATAAACCATATTGGTTACCTAATATTTTCGGATTTTTCGGTGCTGTCTGTAATGGTGGTATTCAACCAGCATTTGCATTTTTATTTTCATCAGCACTTAATACATTTACGAAAAAAGGTGATGAGTTAACAGATGGAGGCTTTTTCTGGGGTATGATGTTTATTGTTTTAGGAGTTTGTAATTTTATTTTTTTCTATAGCAATGTAGGCGGATTTTTCATTGCGGGAGAACATTTATCTTATGAATTACGTAAAAGAATGTATAATTCATTGATACGACAAGAAGTTGGATTTTTTGATACTAATGATATTGGAGATGGTTCTGAAAAAGCTGGTGGTAATGGTCCACCAGGAACAGCGACTGCAAGTACTGGTACATTAACAGCAAAATTAGCAACAGAAGCAAGTTTAGTTATTGGTCTTAATATGAATATTGGTTCAATATTTCAACAAATTGTGACAGTAGTAGGAGGATTTTGTATTGCCTTTATATTTGGATGGAAACTAACATTAATTTTATTAGCTGTAGTACCATTCCTTTTCATTGGTTCATACATTCGTATGCAGTCCATTAAAAATAGAAGTCAAGAAAATAGAAATGTTTTTGAAACTAGTTCTAAAGTAGCATGTGAAGCTATAATAAGTATTAAAACTGTAGCAGCATTAAATCTTGAAGATCATTTTGAGCAACTTTATTTAGAAAAATTAGATGAGCCTACGAAGCGTCTTGAAAAAAGAGCTTATATTAGTGCTATTGGAATGGGTTTTAGTAATGCAGTGGCCTTTTTCGCTTATATGATTGGTTATTGGGTTGGGGCAGTGTTTATTGAAAAGGGTTTAATGGAATTTGATAATATGTTTAAAGTTATTATGGCTATTATTTTAACTGCTATGGCTGTAGGTCAAAGTAGTTCAATTGCACCAGAAGCTAATAAAGCTATAGAAGCTTTTATTCATATTTTAGAAATTATAGATCGTAAATCAAAAATTGATGCTGAAAATGAAGAAGGATTAACAAAAGAAAAAAATGAATTAAAAGGAAATTTAGAATTTAGTAATATACGTTTTAGTTATCCATCAAAACCAAAAGTTACTGTTTTACACATGGGTGATAAAACAATTAGTATACCAGAAGGTAAAATATGTGGCTTTGTTGGAGGTTCGGGATGTGGTAAAAGTACAATTTTAGGTTTATTACCACGTTGGTATGATATTAGACATGGATCTGTTAAATTAGATGGAGAAGAAAATAAAAATTATAATATAAAATGGCTTCGTGAGCAAATTGGTATTGTTAATCAAGAACCATGTCTTTTTAATATATCAATTAAAGAAAATATTAAATATGGTAAATTAGATGCAACTGATGAAGAAATTTATGAAGCTGCTAGGAAAGCTAATATTCATGATTTTATTATGTCACTTCCAGATAAATATGATACATTAGTAGGAGGTTTAGGTACATCTCAAATGAGTGGTGGTCAAAAACAACGTATTGCTATTGCTCGTGCTATGATTCGTAATCCAAAAATTTTATTATTAGATGAAGCTACATCAGCATTAGATGCAGAATCTGAATTAATTGTACAAAAAGCCTTAGAAGATGCATCTATAGGAAGAACAACTGTTACAATAGCTCATCGTTTATCAACCATTAAAGATGCAGATATTATTTGTGTATTTAAAGAAGGAAGAATTATTGAAATGGGTAATCATGAAGAACTTATGAAAATTAAAGGTGAATATTATAATATGGTTTTAGCAGGAGATGGAGAAATATCGAAAAAAAAATAGATCAATTATGAAAAAAAAATTTATGTATATACTAATCACTTTTAATGTATAATATTTTTTCAAAGTATAAATTTTCTATTGATTTTTGTTATTGATTTTTTTTAATTTATATTTGGCTTCATTTTCTATATTTCCATAATATTTGTCTTAACATTTCATTATATTTTTTTTATATATAGTTTTTTTTTAGTACTTTAACATCATATCATAATTATTTTTTTTTCTTTTAAATATTTCATTAAATTTTTTCATTTCATCATTTCATATATATTTTTATATTTTAATAGTATTTTAACATCATAATATATCAGTGTTTCTTTATTTTTTTATCCCTCATTAAATTGTAATAGCCATTTATTTATATAAACAAATAGATATTACATTTATAATATTTAAAACATTTATAATAAAAATAAATATGACATTATACTATATATATACAATAATTAGTAGTTCTTTTTATTCATTAATTGAATAAATTGAACGATATATTTGTGGCTTATAGAACGGCTACTATTAAATATATAATTTCTCAATGCTATTTGTCAAAATAAAAAATTTTATCTTTGATATAATTGTGAAACTTTAGGAGAATTTTATATATTATGATATATATATTATAAATATTATTATAATATACTTTATCAAAAAAATTTTTTAATTATAATATTAATTTGTTAAAAAATATTTTAATTATAGTACCAAAAAAAAATTATTATTTTTCTTTTTTCTCATATTTTTATTACTTATTTTATTTATAATATTTGCTTATTTATTTATTTATTTATTTATTTATTTATTTATTTATTTATTTATTTATTTATTTATTTATTTATTTATTTATTTATTTATTTATTTATTTATTTATTTATTTATTTATTTATTTATTTATTTATTTATTTATTTATTTATTTATTTATTTATTTATTTATTTATTTATTTATTTATTTATTTATTTATTTATTTATTTATTTATTTATTTATTTATTTATTTATTTATTTATTTATTTATTTATTTATTTATTTATTTATTTATTTATTTATTTATTTATTTATTTATTTATTTATTTATTTATTTATTTATTTATTTATTTATTTATTTATTTATTTATTTATTTATTTATTTATTTATTTATTTATTTATTTATTTATTTATTTATTTAGTACATACTTTGTAAATATAGTTGTTTATTAATATTGTAAATATTAATAGATTAATATTAATATATTTTTAATTTATACAGAAAAAGAATTATTATTTTGTAAGATAAGAATAATTATTAATAATTTTTATTTAATTGATTAATTTATTCATAAAACCTTTTTTATACTTATTTAGTAATAATATTGTTTAAATTTAATATTATTATAATTATTAGAATTTAATATAATGGAAAAAAAATTTTTTGTATCATTTGAATTATCAAATTTCTATATTTAGATTTATTAAATCTTTATTAAAAATAATTGTTACATGTTACACTTAATAAAAATTATTATATTATTAAAACTTAAAACTTTATTTTAACAGATATTTATGATATAATATTTATTATACAAAGTAAAACATTATTAGTATTATTTATTATCAATTATTCTTAAAATATGTTTAATTAATAAAAATATAATATTTTATAGAAGTAATATTAAAAATTATTACATAAGTAATTTTAATTTATAATTAATATGAATAATATGTTTAATTAATAAAAATATTATATTTTATAGAAGTAATAATAAAAATTATTATAAAAGTAATTTTGATTTATAATTAATATGAATAGCATTAATAATTATTATTGTTATTATAGTTATTATGATAATAACTTGTATATTTAAACTTACACATTTCAATATTTAAAAAATAGTATTTAGTATTATTTTCTATTTAGTATATTGTGTTTAATAATTATATTTTAATAAATAATGACACATTTCAATATTTAAAAAATAGTATTTAGTATTATTTTCTATTTAGTATATTGTGTTTAATAATTATATTTTAATAAATAATGATATAATACTGATTTGGCTCAATCAAATATTACATTACTTATATCAGTCTTACTAATATTATCTAATCAATTTTAATAAATTACTCGTACAATTCTTATCATATTAAAAAATATATTCTAGACAAATCTTTTCTTTTATTTATTTAAACAGTAAATATGTAAAGAATACTGAACCAGTTATATATTATCTTCGTTTTTATTATAGTTTCATAAATTAGTGTTACAAAATTATAAATAATAAGCCTAATTTATTAACTCATTAATAAAAAATTAATAATAAAAAGTAATAAAATATTTTTTTGAATATTTAACTAAACCTAAAAAATATATTATTTAATATATTTTTATCTTTATAATAATTAATATAAACATAAATTTTAAGTGTTTTTAATTAAATTTTCTAACCGTGATCTCTAATATAATTATTATTAAGTATCATTATAGAGAGAAAAAAAGGAAAATTTTTATTTTTATTAATAAAAAATTTATATATTTATTATAATAATTATTATCTGTAACTATCAAAATTAGTATGTATGATTTATTATATTTTTTCTTAATATTAACTTTATTTTTTTTTTCCTATTTTCCATAATATTTATCTTTAATAATAAATAAAGTTAATCAAATAAATTTTATTTTTATTTTAATAAATTAAAAATATATTACTTATTTTTTTATATAGAATCATTTTTAATATTAAATATTTAATATTTAATTATAATAACTATTAATCTTAATATTAAAAAAATTTTGATTACCCAATTTGGCATTTTTGTATCACCACTAATAAAGACTATACTCTTTTTCGTTTTATAAATAAAATTATTTTATTATTATTTATCATTATTATTTTTTTTCATTATCTTAATTATTATTTTTAATGTAATTAAATTAATTGTAATCAATAATTTTTTTCTAATATATAACTATTAGTTAAAAAAACTGATTTTTAATACTCAATATTATTTTGTACAACGACCTTTAAAAATTCTAGATTTAAAAATACTATATAATTAATGTATATTTCACAGATGCAAAATGAATCATTTACGTTAATGTAACAATATGAACCATTCATAATTTAAAATCCTCTTATATATATAATTTTACTGTAACAAAAAAAAAAAAAAAAACACATTTAACTTTAAAAAAAAAAAAATACTTTTAATATAAAAGAATTTAATCCATGAAGAAATAAAATAAATTTATAATATTTTAATTATTTATATTTATTTATTTATTTATTAATCTATTTATTTATATAATATATATTATATATTATAAATAAATAAAAAGAATTTAGAAAAAATGTTCCAGTAAATTAGTTATTATTAGAAAATAATTATTTAATAATGGAATAATAAGAACAAAAAAAGTTGTTGTTTTTTGTAAATGCATTATATTTTGATTTATTACTGCTTAAATTAAAATTTAATGCATATACAAAAAAACAAGTAATGCATAATAATATTTTTCATTATTTCATTATTTAACATATAGAAGTATATTATAATATATATTCTAACAAATTATCATATAACGATAAAATAATTCATTAATTTAATATAAATTTATAATAATTAACTATAGAGAATTTTCCTTTATTATAAATATATATTTTCTTTCTTATAATAAATCTGTCTCTTATTTAATAAAAATAATAATAATAATTGTTTTATTTATAATTTAATACTTTCCATATAAGTAAATATCATTATATATATTATTAATGAATATAACATAATATATTATATATTGACTTTATTTATAATATTACTAATAAAAAAATTTAAAATTTAATTTTTTAAACTTTATAACTTAATATTGTCGCTACATCCAAATTTGTATTAAATATGTTTGATATGTATTGATTTAATTAAATTGTGTAACATTGTATTGATATAATAAATTTTTTGTCAATAAACAAAAAATATATATTATTATCAATATATTTTATCTATTATAATTTAATATATCAATTTATATATTATATTAATAGCTTTATTAATTTATATATATAATATTAATTCATATTTGTAAACTTATAAATTATCTATATATAATAATATTAATAATGTTAATATATTATATTAATAAATATAAAAATGATATAATTATTATAATTATTAAACAATATAGATAATAAAAAAACATATAATTTGTGATACATAATGACTTTAAAATATATAATAAAAATTTCTAAAGTATAATATAATGTACTGTACAATATATAAATATAATATTATCAATATTATTGTTTATATATTTATTAATATATATGATATTACACAAAAAAAACTTAATAATAATAATAAAAAGAAAAATAAAACAAAAAAAAAATTTTTTATTATGTTTAAAAATAATATAAATATAATAATACATACTCTTTTTTTATTTTTGAAATTTACTACTTTTTTGAAAAAATAATAAAGTTTAAAAAAATTTAAAAATAAAATAAAAATTTAAATTTTAAAATTCAAATTAAAAAATAAAATATAAACAATCAATTATAATAAAAGATACTAATGAGTAATTAAGAATAAAAGTAATATTTAAAAAATAAAAACAGAAAGTATTTTTTATTATTAAAAAATAATCAAAGAAACATTTTTTTCTTTTTACATCCTATAGTTTATTATTAACTATAAAACGTTAAAGATAATTATTTATAATTTTACAAAAAGCAAAAATAAAACAAAAAATAAAAAATAAAAAATAAAAAAAAAATAAAAAAATTAAAAAAAAATAAAAAAATAAAAAATAAAAAAAAAAGACACACTTGAAATATATAAATAAATTAAAAAACATTAGATTAACAATATTTTCATAAATATAAATTCGTTTTTTGTTAGAATTATATTGTTATAAATCTTTTTAGTATTATTTATTAGTTTTTTAAACAATTTTATTAATATTTTTCTTTCTATTCTTTTTTTTTTAGAAATAAGAAAATAATTTTTCTTTATTATATAATAAATTATTATTTATTTTTAAAAAAAAAAATAAAGCAAAAATAGCAATAAATTTTTCAATACTAAAATAATGTTTTTTGTTAAGAAATAACTTAATTTGTTTTGAAACAAAATAAATTGTTTTTTAAAAAAGCAATAATTTATTTAAAAAAAAAAAAAAAACTAAAATAAAAAATATATTTTTTAAAAAAATAAAAATAAACAAAATAAAATAAAATAAATCAAAACATAAAATAAAAATAAACAAAAATAAAAAATAAAATAAATAAAAATAAATAAAAACAAATAAAAAAAGTAGTATCACTAAAAAATAAAATAAAATAAATATCTTTAATGGATGTAATGAATGAAATGTCAATAAATAATAATATTAACGAAATGTTGGGTGTTAATTCACAAAAATCAAATTTTCCTATTGATATGAATTTTATTTCTGAAAATGACAGTATTACTGATATTTTTTTAAAAAATTCAAAGATGCCAAACTCAAATATCAATATTAATATCTATAAAAATGCTAATTCAAAATATGATCTTCAAGCTTTTAATGGATTTCCATTGACTACTATAGATGAAGATATTGTAAATTCTGGGGATTCAATTTGTTCATCTCCAGATATTACTAAAATGGCATACTTAAATAATAATACTGTCTTACAAGAAAATCAAGTTCTTGATGTCCCAAGAGTTAATTTTCAATCTTTAGATTACTATCCAAATATTAATGATTTTACAGAAGAATATTATCCAAGTGTCAATAATCATTATAATAATATATACTCTATTCCAAAATATAGAAAACTTTCAAATTCTTACAATAATGTAGACTTTAATGTAAATATGTTATTAGAAAATGATGACATTGGCATTATGACAAATAATAATATAAATCCAGAACTATTAATAAATAATGATGGTAATGCATACCTTCCTTCATTGATTAATTCACCGGTTCCTTCTCAAAACGATGGTTCACATTTTACTAGTCCAATTGTTAACCCTTCAGAGACAATAGTTAACGAAAAAAATTTAATAAATAATAATGGTTCAACAACAGAACCATTCCACTTTAACTTACCTTGCACTTCTACAGTAACGTCTCTACAATTTAATCCAAATTTTAATAACAATACTACAAACATTTGTTACACACCTAATACTATTCAATATCAAAATACAATCCCACAATTAGTAAGTTCACCTTTAAATACTACTAAACTTTTAGCCATTGAAGAAGAACCTAATCAAATTAATCAAGAAATAATTACTACAAATGTTATTCCATCAAATGATACATTACAAGCCATTCCAACACAAATTCAGGTACCATCTCAAGCTTATATTAATAATAATCTTGTTAATACCAATGTTAATCCATTATTCAATAGAATAACCCCAAATTATCAACCAAAAATGGTATCAATGGAAAGTGTTTGTCCATTGGAAACTTATTGTCAACCTCAAAATATTTCGTTCTCATCAAGTGTTGTAGATGCAAATAGCTATCAAACATCAACAGTTAACTTTGTACCATTTACAATACCAAATCAAAATATGTCATTAAGAAATGAATGTATTCTTGATAAGGAAAATTTGAAAAATAGGAAAATAATAACCCCAACAAGAAAGTTAAACAAAAATACAACTTCTAATTTATATGCTGATTATATGAAATCAAGTCAAGATAAATTAGAAAAAACAGTTAAGAAGGAAAATCCTTCACCTACTTCTGATTCACCAGCTGAAAATAAGAATGCTTCTTTAATTCAAAACATTCCACAAGAGAGTGTGTCCTCTTCTGGAAGTACGGAATTAAAATTAACTAAAAAGCATTCTTTAGATTCATGTGAAAAAGAAGCTAATATTAAATATTATTCTGTTTGTACAGCCAATAAGAATGATACTTTAATAAAATCAGAAATTATAGAAAATAAGACTATTAAAAGCGAAGAAACAGAAAAAGAAAATAAAGATACCAAGAAAAATATCGAAAGAGATGTTACTACTACAACCTCTTTTGGTGCTACTGTTTCTACAAAAGCTTTAATTAATGGTCTTGTTGCCAACCCAACTTCTTCAACAACTGAAACCAAAACAACTAAAACTGGTAAAGTTGTTAAAAAGAGAAAGTCCACAAAGAAAGAAAAACCACCAAAGCCAGAATTTTATCCATGTACTTATATAGGCTGTGGTAAAGTATTTAACAAACCATACAACTTAAAATCACATATTAAAATTCATACAGCTGAAAGACCATATAAATGTCAGTATTGTAAAGCTCGTTTTTCTCGTGGACACGACTTAAATCGTCATACCCGTTTACATACTGGTGTCAAGCCATTTGAATGTCAAAAATGTAAAAAACGTTTCTCACGTTCAGATGCTTTATCTCGTCATATTAAAGTAATTTTTTTATTTTTTTTTTTTTTTTTTTTTTTTATTTTTTAATTTATTTATTTATTTATTTATTTATTTATTTATTTATTTATTTATTTATTTATTTTTCAATATTATATTTTTAATTATATTGATTAGGTTGAAGCTTGTCTTGACACAAATCAAAATAAAAATAATAAAAAAACACAAACTCAAACAAAAAATGCTTAAACAAAAAAAAAAGACTAAATAATTTATCGAAATAGAACGAACCACAATAACGAAAAGCACTTTATTTATTTAAATATAAAAAAAAATCTTTTTAAATACATAATTTTTAATTTATTTTTAATCATAATTAATCAAATTATATAATTTTTTAATACAAACAATAAAGAATTAATCAAACTATATCATAAATCATTGTTTATATATAAATATATATATATAATAATCAAAAAAAATCCATTAAACCCTTCTTATTTATTTATAACATACAAATTTTGATACAAAAATTGAAATATAAAATAACAATATAGAAAATAAAGTAGTAAATAATTAAATCAACCAATTAACAAAATGAATAAAAAAAAATTAAATAAAAACAGCAAAAAATTAAAAAATAAATAAAAAATTAAAAAAAAAAAATAAAAAAAAAATAAAAAAAAATAAAAGTGAAAAAATAAAAAAAAATTAAAAAAAAAAAAAATAAAATAAAATAAAAAAATAAAAAATAAAAAAAAAAAAAATATAAAATAATCAAATGTCAGTTTAAAATAATCAAATAGAATATTATTTATTTATTTTCAATTTATTTTAATTTATTTAAATATACATAAAACATTTTTTATTATATATATATATAGAATTGTATATATATATATTATTATTTATTTATTATCTTTATTTAAAAAAATAGTAAAAATTAAAAAAAAAAAAAAAAAAAAAGATTTACTAATTTATTTAAATAATTTATTTAAAAAATAATAATAGAAATTAAAACTAAACTAAAAAAAAAAAAAAAAAAAAAAAAAAAAAACTAATAATTTAATAAATAATTTCAAAAAAGTTTAAAAAAGATAAAAAGGAGATAAAATGTATTTTTTATTTATTTAAATCATAAATATTGTTTTGTTTTGTTTTGTTTTGTTTTTCATGTTTTATTTATTTTTTATGTTTTTTTTTCACTTTTTTGTGATATTTTATTTATGTATTCATATTCTATAACTAATAATATAATTGTTATATTTCTCTTTACTTAATGTGTATAAAATTATAATATAAAATCATTCAAATATGTATATTATAAAATAATTAAAATAATATTTGTTTTGCTTTTATATATATAATTTTTATTTTTAATTTTTTTTCTTACTCTCTCAATCATATAGTAACATTTTATATCAATAAACAATAAATATATATATATTTACCCTCTTCTAAGGTTCTGTACTTTCCAAATTAATAGAATGCTCAGAAGAGGAAGAATACTTGTTGGATTATGACAACAAATATAACATTGTTTTCTAACTTACTTTTATCTTATTGTAAGCTAGGCATTACACTAAATGGTAATATTGATGTTCTTGTTGTACGAAGATCAATTGTTTTATTATGATTTCAGATCCTTTATTACTACTTCGTAGTATTTCATCTCCTAATTTTATCAAAAATTATTTCACTATATATCAACGAGCCAATCCCTGTAAAATTAACGGTATGCTTAGTCTTTATAATGCTATTCATTCTTCATGTTCATTTACTCCTGAACTTTTGATTTACAATTTCATTCTTTAGTGATCAGATGGAATTCACTAAATTTTATCAACAACCTCTTCATCACTTTTACAGACAAAATAAGGAAACACTACTTATTTAATAATTACGCCTCTATCTTAGAGTATGAAAAATATATCAATCATAAAACTTATATATTTCTTCTTGATGGAACTTCAGTTTTAGAAGCGTGGCACTTCGATAAAGGGTAACGGAAGTAATTAATTGAACAACTATACAAAAGCTCAAAGGAGCTTCCTAAGCTTCCTGTTCCACACCTTATGAAGTTGGCCAATTTTTTAGCAAAAACAGTACCAGTAATATGCAGCTTTTTGGAGTTGTTATTTGAACGTTACAAATCCACACCCTTCAAGACCAAGAGTGTCGACATCGAATCGATAACAATATCTCGAATTGTGAATCTCTTCTTTTGCTAGAAATGATGACGATTATCTAAGAGAAAGTTTAATGAACACCACACTATCTTTAATTCAAATTTTACTGCTTAGTTTATAATATCTTATCATTTAGAGAAGAGTGAAATCCGAATAGTACCCTATACGGAAATCATTATAATTTCAGTATATAGTATTATTATTATATTCTTTATATATCCAGATAGCAGCTTCATTATTATTCTTTAAAATATGAGATGAAGCAATAATTTGTTTAAAACACTAAGAATGATAAATAATTCAAAAAACATTTAAATAATATATTTTATATAATTTATTGTTTTAAAAATTTTAATATTATTTTGTAATTTACTACCTTTGTATTTAGAATTAAGTGGAAAAAGAATTAAACTCTATACAAAATATTCATTTTTATTAAATCTATTATTATTTATAATTTATAATTGAAATAATTAAAAATAAAAAAAAATATGAATTAAAAGATATAACTAATTGTTATAAGATTTTATTTATATTAATAAAGACTATAATAATGGTATTTTGTGTGACAATTTTATATTTATATCAAGTAAAACAAAAATATTGTTAAAAGGTTTTATTTATATTAATAAAGACTATAATAATAGTATTTTGCGTTGTAATTCTATATTTATATTAAATATAATGAATTATTAATACATATATTTTTTTATATATTGAAAAAATATTTTTAGTAATTTGGAAACAGTTAATCAATTATAAAGAAAATTAAAATATATAGTTTTAAATAAAAAATATAAATTTAAATGGAATATTTAATTATGAATAGAAAATGTAATTTCTATCAATTTAAATAAATAGTTATATAATATTTTAATATAATGAAAAAAAATTGCTATTTATATATTAAAAAAAAATGATTGATTTTGCTTTTTTTTCATTATTATTATAAAAAATGGGGAAAAATGAACTAATAAAATATAATATGTTTAAAAAGTTTACTTTTCTTTTCTTTTAGTTTTATCCATATTTTTTTTTGTCGATTTGTTATTATTCATTCAATTAAATATATTTAATAATGGAAACAAAAAATAATTTTTTTTTAGGATAAAAAGTTTAAAAATTTTTTATGCTTTTTTCATATGTTTTTATATAAATTTTGTAATTAATTTAATATCATTTAATCAATTATATAAACTTTTATTTTTTCTTTTTTTTATTTTTTTAATAGAAAAAAGTTTTTATTATTTTAACTTTATATATTTTATTTAATGGAAGTATTTTATTCTAATAAGTTAAAAAGGTATATAAAAAATAATCTTTTATAATTATTAAGGTTATATTAACTTTAATTATAAAAGATTATATATTTAAGCTTTATCGAAAAAAATTAGTAGTTCAATTTTAAAAAACTAGAACATTATTAAAATTTATTCTATATTATTGCATAAAATCAAAATAAAATATTATAAAAATAAAATAAATAATGTAAAATTGATATATTATTAATTACAAAATAATAATATATCATAATTACAATATATGAATATTTTTTTGAAAATAATAAATATATATATTATAACAAAATAATAATATAAGAAATATTTTTAAAAAAAATTAAAATGACCGATAATCCTGATAATAAAAAATTTTTAAGATTCGAAAGTCACTCGGGAACCTGTGGAAAAACATATGAAAATTTTTTTGATGGATTATTTACAAAATTTCAAGATGTTTTTTTTTATGTTCATGTACTTCAATTTTTCCTAGTCACTCTGATGTATTATAATATAGGTAAAGGCAAATATTGGAAAATTTTATTATGGGCTTCAACAGCAGATTTTTTTGGGGCAATTATTGAAAACTCAACAGTAGCATTTATTTGTAGAAAATCAGTTGAAGAGCATGATTATACATGGGTAACTCCGTTCATTATAGCAGAATTTGGTTGGATTATCGGTGAATTTTCTATACCATTTTTAAATTTAACAAAACTAAAATCTTTTGCAGATGAAAAATTTGCTAGAAAATTCAGTAATGTTGTTTTAGGGGCATTATTCCCATTATTTATCTGTTGTAGATTTTATATTGGATATCATCGTATGAAATATGGAGTTTTAACTACATCTGAAACAAAATATGGTCATGCTGCAGCATTTTCTGTTATGGCTATTGCAGATTTCATATGTACAATAGCTATTCTTTATTTTGTAAGAAAAAATAATTCCCAAGAAGAAATTACTCATTATATCAAACGTTCAAGTTATATCATTTTACTGTTTGTAGATGCTGTAGGTATTTTACTTGCTATAGCAAATGCAGTTTCTGAATATTTTAGCGCAATTCCAAATAGTTTGGTGAATCCATTACATTGTATTAAATGTTCTGTTATATTAATATTAGCATCAGATGCTCTTCTATTCAGATATAGTCATAATATGAGTACTGTTCAAGTTTTAGAATTAGATAATGATATTGATATTGATATTGATGATGTAGATATCAAAAAATGTAATAATATTTATTCTACAGCTAGTCATATTGATAGTTCCTCATTCCATAAATCATTTGATAATCCTATTGATAATAGTAATTTTCACATCGAAAAGACGGGTGTATTATAATATTACGAAGGAAATTAAAACGTATTAAATATAAAAAGAATTAAATGAAATGATTAGGATAAATATGTATTCATTTATTTTATAAAATTATATTAATGGGTAATATCATATTAACATAAATATTTATATCATCCTATCTAAATAATAATATTTTAATAGTTAATATTAAAATATTAATATTAACTATATAGAGAGTTTATGTTTCTTAATTATTTTTTTTATCTTTTTTTGAATTTTTTTTTTAATATTTTTATTTATTTTCAATATTTCGTTTAATTGTTTAACTAATAAAAAAAATACCTTTTTTTTAAAAGAAATATATTCAAAAAACTATAAACTGTGGTTGTGATGATTAAATAATCACAATAATTATTTTTCTATTATTATTACAATACAGAAATAAATATATAGAATTGTTTTTATATCTTTTATCAATGTATTCAATATTATAATATATAATAAACCAATTTTTTATAATATGATTTTTAATTTCATATTGTATATTATTTAAAACGATTAAAAAAATATATTCTATTTTCCTCCTATTATAATAGTTATTATTATTATTATTATTATTATTATTATTATTATTATTATTATTATTATTATTATTATTATTATTATTATTATTATTATTATTATTATTATTATTATTATTATTATTATTATTATTATTATTATTATTATTATTATTATTATTATTATTATTATTATTATTATTATTATTATTATTATTATTATTATTATTATTATTATTATTATTATTATTATTATTATTATTATTATTATTATTATTATTTTATGACCGTATAATACTTATTATTATTTAGAAATTTTTAACTATTTGAAATATCATAACTTTAACTTTAAAATATAAAATATTATAAATATTTTACATATTTATAATATAGAATATGATATTTTTAAGGTAATAATAAATAATACAAATTATTACATTTATTCATTTTTTTTTATTAATAATTACAGTTAAAAAATAGTTTTTTTTTTTTTTTTTTTTATGGCACACAATTTGTACGTCACTTTTATTGAATTTAAATATTGAAATACATGAATCATAAAAAAACACATAATGAAAAAAATGATACTAAAAAAAATAAAAAAAAGCAGTAAAATATTATAGATAATAATAAATAATACTGGAGGGAAAAAAAATAGTATAATAATATTTAAAAACAATAAATCCATACAAGCCCTTAATTCTAAATATAGAATTAAAGTAAAATTGATCTATCCTATTCCACTAGGGTCGGAAATAGGATCGGCATTTGCCCTACTAGGCTGTCCTACTGTATTATCAGCATTGACGTTCCTGGAGAGGTTGGTTTTAAATTTATTGAACAATATATGTTGTCTTTTACAGACAACAGGCATGATATCATTCAATAGAGCCGCAGATCGCAACAAGAATGGGGATTTTGAATAAGTACCAGATTCAGTCTGACACTTAAACAAACATTCCCATTCCTTTTTGTATGGACTATTGTTAATTCTATCACTAAAACCATAATCTCTACCACCAATTAAAAAAATATATATTCTATACCTATTAACTATTTTTTTTATTACCTAATATATCTATATTACTTATACTATTATTACTACTTTTATAACCCTTAACAATATTAATTATTCTATTATCCACACTAGGGTTATTACTGGTCCTAACTAAACTATTAAAAAGACTATCTAAAAAATAAAAAAAATTTCTATCTAGATCAGAGAAGTGATCAATACGAAGATTTTTAAATAAGAAACAATTTATAAACCAATGATCAATTCTCTGATAACTCTCACAATGGAAACAACATGAACAACAATTAGGACAAGAATTATTAATCATTTTAGCAGTTTTAGCAACTCTAGCATCAATTTTATATCCACATCTTGCCCTAAGTATCCACCTAAAACCTTTGCTATATTCAGGAAATTCTAGATTAAGCTTTAAGTAACTTCTTGATTCTTCAAAGTTGTACAATTTATAAGTTTTAGCTTTAATTGATTTATCACTGTTCATGTCTCTGTCCCAATAGAATTCCATAATTTCTTTAGTAGAGGATGAAATATTGTTTAATTTATCATTTAACATTTTACTTTCTTTGTCCCAAGACCATTTTTCTTGTTGTAGTAACATTATTAACTATCTTTGAGATAATGCAGTTGGAGTCCTTCCACTTATTAAAACATCTAACTTGAGCTAGAGCACATTTACCAGAAAGTGGAAGTATATTGAGTTCTTTTGAAATGCAATAAATAAAAACAAAAGAATTAGGTTTCGAGTAACCTAAAATCCAATAAAAACCTTTGTTAATAATTGTTTGTGTAGAACTAGTATTGTTTTTGTTAGAACCAAGCAAGGGTGCATAATAGGAAACTTGTCCTATAACTTTTGCAGAGAATAAAGTTCTTTTAAGAGGAATAGGAATCAGATCATTTTTTAAAAAACTTTGAATTGAAAACAAAGCCTTACTAACTTTATTTTTCATTTTATTAATAACGAATTTTAAATCTAAAGTTTTGTGAAAGGGAACACCAAGGTAAGTATAACAATCTGTTTTAGGGATTGCGACTCCTGTTAAATAAAAGGTAGGGTCTTCTCTAAGAATAAATTTCGAATTTTCATGTCTAACAGCTAAAGTGGCACACTTATTAATTCCAAAAGTCATCTCGTTGTCCTTAGCCCATTTACCAACTGAAGGAAGAAGTTTGTTCATACGAGATCTACTAGGGGCACAAAGAACAATATCATCAGCAAATAGTCCTCCACAACAATATTCAGTATCAATTTTCACACCATTATGCAGGCAATCATTGAAGATGTCGTTGATAAACAAATTAAAAAGTATAGGAGATAAGGGACATCCTTGTCGAACTCCTTTAAATATACTGAATGAATCAGAAAATTGTCCATTAATTTTTAACACAAGCTTTGGAAGACAGATATAGGTTCTCCAAAAGCATTTTCCTTGTATACGTTAAAAAATAGAAATAAAAATTATTATTAATTATATCAATATCATACTAATGTTTACATATAATAATTATATTAATGAATATCAATATTAACCTTTTTATCTAATCTAAAAGGTTTTAAACTTTAATTTCCCTTTTAAAGATTTAAATAAATATAAATAAATAATTATATCATTATTCATTTACTGTTTGAAAAATAATAAAATTTGCTTTTTTAACAATATATTATTTTCTAATATTATTTTTTAAATATGGTATTATAATTGAACAATTTATAATATTATATAATTATTAAGTATTATCAAAATTTTTTATTAAAAAAACTCTGATTACTTTAAACCAAAAATTAAAATTAAAATATAAGAAAAAAAATATGAAAATTTAATATAAAATATTATTCAACATTTATTTATTTTTTAATATTGTTATTTTATTTGATAATATTTTAATTTTATTTTATTCTTTTATTAATTTTAATTTGATAATATTGTAATTTTATTTTATTCTTTTATTAATTTTAACTTTATAATATTGAAGTTTATTTTATTTTTTTTATGAATTTTAATTTGATTTATAAAAATAATTGTAATGGTTTTTATACATTTATTAATTATTAAGTTATTAAAAATAATTAACAGCATTAAGCCATTGTTATAATAATTATAATGATTTGTACATAATTATTACAATTATAATAGGTTAATGTTATTAAATTTTAACATATTAAAAAAGATAGTATTTATAGATATAAAATAAATAAAGGTATATAAGTAATTATGTATAGATAAGAAACTTAGAATACATTCTAAGTTTGTAAAATAATACAAACAAAAAGTAATATTATAAAATATTACTAATGAATTTAGTAATCGGTAGTTAGCATATCTACTACATAATTATTCCTTCTACTATTTTGTCTTCTACTAGTTTTATCAGTTCGTATTTTTTCTGAAGAAGTGCTGTAATCATCGATAATAATACTATTATTTAATGGTCTTTTCCATGAATCTTTCCACGTTTTTAGAACAAAATACTCATTTTCACTTTGGAAATATGAATCATTATCATCATTATTGTATTTTTTAATATTCTTTTTAGAAGTTTTAAATGCCTCAGGCTTTACTTCAATATCTGTAGAAATAGTTTCATTTTTTCTACTCTTTCTTTTATTACTTTTTGTTTTTTCATGGCTCTTTCTAACGGCCTCTTCAATAATATTAAATTGTAGAAATAAAAAATATTAGTTAATTATTAATATATTATTATTTCAAATAATAAAAACTATATCTATATATTAATTCTTACTTTTTTCATAATTGTGATGACTAGCGTATCTTAACATTTTTTTTACAAATTTCTTTTGATTTAATTTTTAAAAAAAATTTTGTTGTTCTTAAATATTAAATATTATTTTTTTTTTAATTAATCCAATAATTAAATATAAATTTAAGAAAAAAAAAAGAAAAATTTACATATTTTTATACTTAATTACTAATTTGTGGATTAGTATAATGGATAAAAAAAAAAGATTCATAGTAAAAAAAATTTATACGAAATGCTAATCCAAATGCTAATCCACAAATTAGTAATTTAATTATTAATAAAATTTTTGTGGATTAGTAACATACATAATATTTGTTAAAAATAAAGTTTAAAATATTATTTATATTTTAACCAATAATAATTTAAACTCTACTGTGGCACATACACATTAATTAAAAGTATAAAATATGAATATGGCGCATAATCATGTGATTATTTAAATGTAATATAATGTAATATATCACAGTGATTTAATATTCAATATTATATAGTAAAATATAAAAAAAAAATAACATGAAGACTTATTATTTTAGTCTTTAAATTATTTAAAAAAAACTAAATATAATAATAATACATTAATCTTTTTTTTTTTAAATAATTTAAAGGCTAAAATAATAAGTTTTCATGATATTTTTTTTATTCTTTAATGTATTATTATTATATTTATTATATCAATAATATAATTTTTTACTTATATAAGACAATAATTATATATGATATAAAAAAAATAACAATTACAAATATATGATAAAAAAACTTTTTTTATTTTATTTAACAAAAAACATTTAAAGAAATATTGCTTAATATTTATTTAAATTATCATCATTATTGTTAATTTTTTTTAATGGTATATTATTAAATTTAAATATAATTAAATAAAATTAAACAATTCTATTTATGATATAAAAAAATAAAAGAAAAAAATAAATTAAAAAATACTAATAAAATAATATTATATAAATAATTAAAAATAAAATAAAATAATATATAAAATTAATAAAATCTCTATAATGTATTATAATTAATTGTTTTATATGCTTTATATAAATAAATAAATAAATAAATATATTAAGTAAAAATAAAAAATAAAACAAAATAATTAAAATATGATTATAATAAATTATAAAAAAAATTATTTTTATATAAGATATGTTAATCGATGGGTTGGATATAAAGTATATCTATTATGATATATTTTACTCTATATCATAAATAAAATAATGACATTAATAAAATATAAAAAATTTATTTTATTTTATCTTTTCTTATTTCTTATTATTATCATTATTAACCATTATTATTAAAATATTGAATTTTTGCTTAATATTATATTTATTTTTAATTTTATATAGCAAAATGATAATAATAATGTAGATATACTTAATGAAAAGAAAAACTAAATACTAAAAAGTTTTTCTTTTTAACATTTAGTTTTTTATAATTATGATTATATTAATTTTATATATATATATATATATATATTTTAATTTTTTTTTTTTTTTTTTTTTTTTTTGTTTGTTTTTTGTTTTTTATTTTATGTTACTTGATTTTTTGATTTTGTTCTTTCGTTTCTCTTTTCAATTTTTGTTTGTTTTGTTTTGTTTTTACTGGTTATATCCTTTTTTTTTTTTTTTTTATTTTATTTTATCTTTTTTTTTTTTTTTTTTTTTTAATTTTTATTTTGCTTTTGTTTCCTTTAAAGTATTAAAAAAATAATAAAACATATATATATAATAATATATATTAAAAAAAATTTGAAATAAAATAAAATAGTAATATCAAAAATATAATGAAAAGAAAAAAAATATTTAATTTACAAAAGGTAACCATCTTTAAATCTATCCTTATTGAATTCAAGATTTGTCCACTTAACCCAAACATCATGTGTATTAATAGTAAATTTTAGATGGATTGGAAAAGTAGAAAATTCAGTATGACTTAATAATATTGTATTAATAATATCCTCTTTTTCATTTTCTTCTTCTTTATTCTTATAACGAGAATATATAGAATGAGAAGTAGAATCACAATTACTAATATTTTCATCATCATCATAACAACTATTTAAATCATCCTTTAAATGGACACCTGTAAAACCACAATTAATAGCTGATTTAATTAAACGACGTTTTTCACGATTTAATCTAAATTGATGATCAATAAATGAACAATAATGATTATGTTGATTACAATGACAATTACATTCATTTTTCAATTTATTTAATTTCTTTTCTTCTAAAATTGAATTTTTAGTACTTTCCAATGAATAACTAATTTTATCATCAACTGAAGTATCAGAATGTGAATGACGATTAGATATTTGTTCATAAGCTATTGTTGCTGTTTCATGAATTTCAACATATTCTATATTTGATTTTTGAGATGATGAAGATACAGGCAATGAGGAAATATTTAAATCATTTTTATAAAATGTCATATCGTGCTCACTACCATCATTATGACAAAATATAACTGATTTATCAATATCATCAATGTGACTATTTGACAATGATGGAGAAGGAATAATTATTTGATTTTCTGAATAATGATATGGTATATTTTCTAAACTTGGTATAGATAATGAAGTAGAATTAACTGTAGAAGATGAATTTGAAGAAACTGAAAATGCTAAAGTTGAATCAAATAAAGGTGATGAATTTGTAGAAGAAATAGTTAATGTAGAGGGTGAGGATGAAGTACCAATTAATGAAATATTATTACTAGAATTCGTTTCATTTTGATATACTAAATTTGATTGCGATAAAGAATGTGTAAGATTTGATTTTTTAGGAAATGAATCAAGAATAATACTATCTTTCTTAATATCACTTAAAAAATCATCATTGTTATTATTACAGCTATTATTATTATTATGATCTTCTTCACTTATATTATCTTCAAGTAAATCATCTTGTGCAAAAAAATTAAAACTTTTTAATTTTGATGACGTATTCTTTACAGAGTTCGGGCAATTAACTAAAAACAATGATGAATTTATAGATGTAATACAAGTAGTAGATTTTTTTGAAGCAAAAAAATAATCTACAATTTTATCTTTTTCATTTGATAATGGAATTTCTTCATTATTATTATTGGTATCATGATTTTCATCATTATCATTATTTTCAAATATATTATGATTATAATGATTATTATAATTAGAAGAATTCTCTTTTATTTTAACAAATGGAGTTGACGAATTAGTATTCATATGAAATGATGAATTAATGTTTGATAATAAAGATAAATAAGAAAATTTTCCTGATAAACTATATAGCTTTGAACTATTTTTTTTGTTGTTGTTACTATGACTATCTTGACTTTGTAATGCTGAAGTAGAGGGTACATTATTTGATAAGACTTTATCTTTAACTGAAGTTAATGATGAATTTACATTTATTTTAACCTCGTTTTCTTTTTTGTTGACTTTTGAATTAGAATTATTATTATTCGATAAATATAAACTAGCTAATGAAGGCCATGATGATGAAAGTTCATTATTTTCATCTCTATTAGGTGCATGATTAATACTTTTAGAATTCATGGAATTAGTATTAGATTTACTATTAGAATTATTAAAATTATTTACAGAAATATAAGATGAAGAATTTTTCGATTTAAGATTAAAATGTTTATTATTAGTCTTTTTCTTTTTGTTATTATTATTACTATTATTATTTGAAAAAATCAAATTAGTAGAATGATCGATATAATCTTCAATAGAAATAGTACTAGGCTCACAATGAGAAGATGATTTAGAATTTTTATTATTTTTTGAATGATTATTACGATTATATTTATGTTTTTTATGGCGTTTATTCGATGAAAATGCATTATTTTTTTCATTACTATTTTCATTTTCAATATTAATTAATGATTTTTTGCTCTTTCGAATTTCCGCCATTTTCTTATAAAATAATGGAGGAGGTGTTGGTGATTCTGAAGCTATAATAATTTCAATGTCTTCTTCTTCATCATTATCTTCTTCTTCTTCTCCAATTCCTTCTTCTATTTCATTGATTTCACCATATGTATGATGAGGATCAATATCACTATTTTTTACTGAACAAATATTATTCAGTTCATCATTATATAAATTAGATAATATATATTTATTATTATTACAATCACTTGAACATGGATAAAATTTTGAATCTTCATTTTTTAAATGTTGATAATGATCTTCATCATAATCTAACATTGAAAAATGATTATCAAGATAACAATCACGTTTCGGTGAATTATCACTATTGTCAGAATTTATATATGTATCTTCACTAATACCATAATTTGACTTAATTGAATGTTGTTCATCATTATCTTTTTCTTTATTACATATTAATCCAATATCTAGAAAGTCGTCTTTAACAAATTGATTATAATCACCTTTATTTAAATTCAAAAAAAATGAATTTGATATTGAATGTTCTTTTAATATAGATGAATTATTTGCAATTTCATTATTAATGTTATTTGAAATATTATCTCTTTCTTTATAATCTTCATTTAAACTTTGATTATTTATATCAAAAAGTTGATGAGTAATAAATTCAGATTCCGAATGATTAAAATTATCTAAACTATGATTTGAATAATCATCAATTAGAAATATATCATGTTTACTTTCTGCTTCTGTATCATCATTTGTTGAAGAAATGATTGTTATCGCTGATAATTGATCATCCGAAACATATGTTCCATCAGACAAACTTTCAATACTATAACCAGGAACTACATTATTTATTTTATAATAATAATAAAAGTTTTATTTAAAATTATTTTTATAATTCATTATAAAATAAATTAAATAAAATAAATGATATAATTATATTTAACTTACTGTTGAATTTATAGTCACTAATTGAAAATAAATTTATAAAGAACGAACAAAAAAATAAGATTAAAAAAATAATAAAATAAAAAGGAAAAATGAATATTATTATTATTTTAAAAACAATAATATACAATATTAATATAAAAAAAACGTATGCATACTTTGTATTATCATATGTAAAAGAATTTTTATTCTTTAAAAAGAAATTGTCTTTTATATAATTCGTTAATAAAAAATCTTTTCCTTCAAGAAAATCATGATTTATTAATTTATCCCTTTTATTTTTAAATATATATATAATTATTGTAAAATAGAACATATAAAAGTACAATTAAATATATATTAGCAATGAATTAAATAATTAAAATTACTTTAAATTATATGACATTTACTTTAAATGATTGGAGGTACTATCTCTTTTTAAATCATTTGTATTATAATTCCATTGTTCTTCTTCCATTTTCATTAAGAATATATATGAAAAGTTAAAGGAAAAAACACTGAATTAATTTTAAGATATATTTAAATTAATTCTTTTATGAAATATCAGATTAATAAAAAAGAAAAAATATATTATTTTTTTTCTTTTCTCATAAATATATAAAACAAATAGATAACTTTTTTTATATCTTATATATAAAATAATTCCCTTAATATATATAAATATATATATATATATATATAAATTATCTTATGTATTGGTGTTTCAAATTTTTTCTCGATTTTGATTTTTTTTTTATGAAATTGATTAATTTACAAAAGCTCAATTTATAAATTTCTTTTTTTTTTTTCCTACTGCTTAAATATAGTATAGATTATAATAAAAAATTAAAAATGTATATACATATATTTATATCTATATAATTTTTAACTATCAAATTATTACTAGTTTGCTTATGAATTGATATTTAATTTATCAATTATTAATTTCATTGAATTAATAACTAAATTAAATCTTTATTTTTTTAACTTTTATTATTTCTTATTCTGTTACATCAAAAAAAAAAAAAAAGGTATGAACATTTATTATTTAAATATATAATTGTTTTAAATAAATGAACTAACACTTGATTTATCCAAAATACTGAGTTTAAAGTTTCCGATATTATTTATAAGTTTTTTTCTACTTTCTTTTTTAAATTGTTATTCTTGAAAAACAAAATACTATTTTTGAAGATACGTATTAATTTTTTTATTTTACTTTATCCTTATAATGTTTGGTATTTGAATTGAGTTGTTTAAATAGGGTATGATTATTAAAAATGGGAAATTGGAAATAATTTAAAAAATGATAAAAATGATTTTCTACAAAAAAATCTAAAAAAAAAAAAAAAAAAAAAAAATAAAAATAATAATAATAATAATAAATTAAATTTAGTTATAATATGCTAATAAATAATATAAGAATAATTTTTTCGTTTTTTTAATCTATATGAAAATAACAAATTTATATAACAAATTAAAAGATAATAATAAATAAATATAAAAAAGAATAAAAAAATACTAAAATAATTTCTAAAATAATTAGAATTAACATTTATATATATACTTTAAAAAAAAAAATTAAGATATATTATTATATATATAATTTGATATTATTAATATATTAATAATATCAAATTTAATAAATTCTATTCTATAATTTAAACTATATTAAATAGAATTTAATACTATTATAATAATTCTATTTAATTATTGATTATTATTTATTATTATTTGAAAGATTAAAGATTATATGATGATTCTATTATTTATTATTATAAAAATTGTTATTATTTATAATATTTAATATTGATAATTTTTGTAGAATTATATATTATATATGTAATTGTATTAAAATGTTAAAAAAGAAACAAAGAATTAATAATATATTATTAATGTATTATAATATAAGCATAATATATTAATACTATTAATTAACCATTTGGTGAGCAATATAGATTTAATAAATGTAGACTACCAAATATTTATATTTATTTAAGTTACAACTATTCTTTAAAAAAAGTATATATTATAATATATAGAAAATATATTGATTTATATATTAATATATAGTAATAATATAATAAAGTAACTATTAAATTTAATATATTATGTTAATATATTGTAATATATTGTATTTATACAATGTATTTGTATTTTTTTTTACATAACAGGTTATATATTGTAGACATGAAAAACTTAAAAATAACAAGTTTAATTCTAATAAAAAAAAAAAAAAATAAAATAAAATAAAAAATGAACTAATAAAACTGTCCTTATTTAGTAATAATCTTTTATTAATGATTCTTTTTTTAAATAAGCGCATTAATTAAAATAATTATATATGTATATAATAAAAAAATGATAATAATGAATATTATATTAACTTTTATATATCATATCATTTAATTATTATATAATTTATATAATTATTATAATAATAACTTTTATTAAAATTATTCTTCATGTTTTTAATCCTATATATATAAATTCTTTTATTTCATTATTTTAGTATAAAAAAATTTTTTAAAAACATTCACTATTTAATATGTATATTGTATTGTTATTATTGAATATTTATTATTATAATATTAAATAATACATGAAAAATTCCCCTAAATCAACTATGTTAAACAAAAAACAACATAGTGTAATATTAAATATAATATATATATATAAAAAAGTTTATTTAAATATAAAATCGGTATATAAATATTGGATATTAATACAATTTTAATATAAAGAAAAAAAAGTAAAGAACATCAATTATTATTCCCTATATCAATATTAATAAAATGTCTGTAATTATAAATATTTAAGTTATATAATGATAGCTCTAATTTTTAATTATAAAATAATCATTATTTAACTTAAATATTTAGGAATTATTAAATATAATTACAAATAATATTTTATTAATAATTATTAATAAAATATTATTTGCAATTATATTTAATGCTTAGTTTCTATATTCTGTAAAACTTTTGTAAAAAAATATTTAAATTAATAAATAATCACTTAATTTTTTAATACTATAATCAATAATAATGATAATTGAGAATAATAAAGTTTACTATACTATGACATATGTGTTGTCTAGTAGTAATTTTTAAATATATATTAACTAATATTTTTAAATGTATTAACTGATATTATCGTAATCTTATAGCAAATAGAGTTAAAAGGTAAAAATAGTTTAAATAATTTAAATAAAATATATATATATTTATTTTTATAAAGGATCAATGTAATATCATCAACTAATACGATAATATCATTAACTTTTTTTATTGCAATTTTTTAGATTATTTTTAGTATTTTTTAATATTATAATAATAAAAAAAAAAAAAAAAGAAATAAAATAAAGCTAATATTGGTATATAAATTATATTATACTTTCAAGTTTATGTTATAATTTATTTGATAATCAAAAATTCTATTATAAAATTCTAATTAAGAATTAATTATAACGATAATTAACCAATTCTTTTAATATATGATTATAATTGATAATTAAAATTATTTGTAATTATTTATCTAGAATCGCCTAGTAATTATATAATTATATATAAATATGAACTTTAATATAATATACTATTCAATTATGAAAAAAAAAGTTTTTTTATTATAAAATATAATTATATATTATATATTTTTTCAAAAATAATTATTATTTGATTTACATTTTAACTTTTTTAAGTTATTAAAATATTTCTAAATAATATAAACATATACATAAATTAACGTTTTTTATTTTTTTTTATGACATGACAGTCAATATCATGTGTATATGTGTATTAGTAATATTAATAATAGTTATTTATCATATTATTATACCAATTATTTAAAGCGTTTAAAAGAAAATAACTTAATTCTATTTATACATATAAAAATTATAATAATTAAAAATAATGATAATAATAAAAATAAATTATAATTTATATAATTGTTATTATAATATTATTGTTATTATAATTAATATTATAAAAATTGTTTTATATTTTAATAATATGCTATTATTAAATCATACACGAAGCTTTACAAAAAAGTAACTGCTAAGAAAAAATTTTAAAATTATAATATTAAACCCCTCCATAAAATATTTTTAAATTATTTTGAAAATGATTGGTTAATATTTTTTTTTTAAAGTTAAAAAAAAATTTTTAATTAAAACAATCATAAAATAATTTAATTTACTTAATATATTTATTTAATTATGTGAAATATATTTGTTTTATATATTAGAATTCATATTTGATCAAATTCTGTATAATATTTTTTATTATAATATATAATATATATTAATAATATATTATAATATATTAAATATATATTAAACTACATTGGATAATTTGGATAAATATTTTTTAAGATGAAAATAATAAATAAATAAATAAATAAATAAATAAATAAATAAATAAATAAATAAATAAATATATAAATATATAAATATATAAATAAATAAATAAATAAATAAATAAATGAATAACTTTCTTATTATTGACCAATATTTAGAAATATTGCATATTATTTATTTATTTATTTATTTATTTATTTATTTATTTATTTATTTATTTATTTATTATTTATTTATTAATTTATTTATTTATATATATATATATATATTTATTTATTTATTTATTTATTTATTTATTTATTTATTATTTTGTTTATGCTTTTAATTAATTTTAATACTTAAAAATTTTAAAAATTCCATAATTTATTTTTTCAAAAAAAAAAATATATATATATATATATGTATAAAAAATTATATAATAACAAGAAGATAAAATTATAAATTTATTAATAAAGACATCTTAAATTATATTTTAAATACAATATGTCATTACTAAACATTACTAATTCTAAACAGCTATTAAAATCAAGTAGCAAAATTGTTATTCCAAAATGTTTTCAATTAAGAAATTTTATAAATTCAAAAACTCAATTAGCTTTACATTCACAGAATTTTTCATCAACTCCTCTTTCTAAAGCTTCAACTTTTGACTATTCGAAACATTCCAACGAAGCTAATAATATTCTCGGATATGATAAAGTTGCACATTTGAATAAAACAAATGATATTCAAAATTCAAAAAATTCATTAGAATTTGTAAAAGAATCTTGGAAACAATATATAACTAGTGATGGTTTTGATGCTATTAATTTTAAAAATTTAGAAATAGTTGAAGAAGAATCAAATCATCCTGGAAGAGTTGTAATGAAATTCATTGTCCAAAAGGTATATTTAAAAACCAAATTTTTATAACAATTAAAAATTTATATACAATCTTTTTTTTATTATATATAATATAATTAATATATATATACATATATATATAAATTTAAATATTAATTCATTAATTTATAGGAACAAACCAATCATCATGGTGGTTTACATGGTGGCTTTATTTCATCATTAATTGATGTTGTTGGTTCATTATCTGTTTCTTCATATGGTGAAAAATATTCAAAACATGTTTCTGCGGATATCAATGTATCATTTTTGAGAGGGGCTAAAGTAGGAGATGAGATTTTTGTTGAAGCTAAATGTGAAAAACTAGGACGTTCTTTGGCTTTTACTGTTGTAGAACTATACAATGGAAAAACGAAAAACATTATTGCTGAAGGAAGACATACTAAATTTATAAAGCAGTTTTAATCTTTGGGAATTATCAAATATAAAAAAGAAATTTATTTTCTTTTTGTTTTTTGGTATTTGTTTTTTGTTTTTACTTTTCTTTAATAACTACAAAACAACATATTTATTAAATTTATTAATCAGTAGTATTTATATAATAAAGCATTAACATGAGTAAATTATGTTAATATTTTATTAGTAAAATTTAATATCATAAAAATTATTATTTAGGAAGCATTTTTAATAATTTATATACTTATTTTATTAAATAATAACAATATATTAATAATATTAAACTCCTTTCTAATTTAATAAAAAGATTTTAAATCCTTGTTTTCTTATTAAATATAATTTTGAATATATAAAAATAGATATAGTACTAGGATTATATATAATCTTTTAAACTATCTTTATTATCTCATTACAAAACATAATTAAAAAAGTAATAAAATAGTAAAAATAAATAATAAATATATATACGAAATATATATATTTAACCAATAATAATTATAAAAATAATTAAAACAAAATATAAAATTTGAAAATAATAAATAAATAAAATAAAATAAAATAAAATATAAAATAAAATAGCATAAATATATTAAAATGAAGAAATAAAACATAAAATAATAATACAAAATTAATTTAAATTATAATATAAATAAAATAAATAAAAAATAAAAATAAAATAAAAAATAAATATATATAATAAAGAATTTTTATTTTTTTTTTTTTTTTTTTTTTTTTTTGAAATAAAAGCAACTAGTTTATTAACTTAAATATATTTTAACACTGCTTAATCCACATTTATTGTTAATATTTTTATTGAATATTTAATTATAATACTATATTACATAAATATATAAATAGTTACAATGATTGGTCAATGGCATAATGTATGTATAATAAATATATAATGTATTAAATATATTATTAATTATGATTAAAATTTTTAAACATTTATAATAATTGAATTTTTTTTTTTAAAATTTAAATATCATTATTTAAATATTTATTTGAAAATGTCATCACAATTTTATGGTGATCTTAGAACTCAAAGTCCACAAAGAATTACATATATTTGTGGAGGTATTAGATTTTATTAAATTATATAGATATTTTATAAATAATATTATTAAAAAGTAATATTTATTGATAAAAATACTATATAAATACTATTTTTTTATTAAATGTTTTTGAATTTTTAATAACTTAATTATATATTTGAAGATTGCGGCGTTGAAAATGAAATCCGTGCTAAGGAACCAATTAGATGCAGAGACTGTGGTCACAGAATTATGTATAAAAAGAGAACTAAAAGAAGTAAGATACTTAAATATATTTATAATATTAAATTAAATGTACATTATAAAAAATATTTATAAAATATAAACATTAATTGTTTCATTTTTTATATATATATTCTTTATATTTAATAAAACATTCTTAAAAGTGGTTCAATTTGAAGCTCGTTAAAATAAATGATTTTTAAATGAAAAAAAATATGATTAAAAATAACACATTTCAAATATATGAAATAATTGAGATATAATTTATTTCATAAATTACAAATTATTTATTAATTCATCAATATATACAAATATAATTTATTTAATAATACAAAAATTAGTACACCTTAATTTATTTAGTAAAAGTATTAAACATTTTGAAATAATATAATAAAAAAGCATGTCTAACATATTAATATGATTATTTAATATAATTACATTTCAGTTAATGTAATTTAATTTAATTTAATTTAATAATCAAATATAATAAAAATAAAATAAATAAAATATTTATTAAAATAATTATCGATTTTATATTGAATGTTATTTTTTTTATTGATAAAAATTTTATGATTTTTAATAGTAATATTATTGAATTTCTTATAATATAATGTAATAAGAAAGTCAATAATATAATATGTCTATAATTATTTATTGATATATAACTTTTTTTTTATTTTTATTTTGTTATAAATTTTTTTTATATAAATTATATATATATATAATTAAATGTTTATTTTATATATAATACCAAATATACAAAATATTTAGTTGTACAATTAATAATGTAATGTAGATGAAAAAAAAAAAAAGATATATATAAATATGTCTTAAAAATAATTGGATAATAATTAAAAAAAAAAAAATTAGGCGAAATATATTGGAATATATTATAATTAATTTAAAATTTTAGAAGTTATTATATTTAATATATTATCATTAAATAAATATAATATTTATAGATTTTTTATTTTATTTTTTTTTACAAGCACTTCTATAACCAAATATATAAATAAATTAACTTGGTTATTTTCTACAAGGAAAAATTTATTTATATAAATTATTATTTTAAATATACAATTTAGTTATTGTTTAAACTTATACTTTATATTTATAAAAATATATATTTAAAATGGTAATATTTTATTTGAAGATTTATTTATCTTTTTATAAATTGATAATATTATAATGTAATCAAGAAATGATTGTAATGATGTAATTAAATGTCATATATATAAAATAAATCATTAATGGATAAATGAAAAAAGGAAAATAAAAATATTGGTGATAATACATAATAAAAAACGATAAAAGTTAAATAAGGATTAAGTAATTATAAATCAAAGTTTATTAATATCAAATAATGATATATAAATATTATCAACATGGATTATAAATCGAAAAAACTCAAATTCTTTAAATATTAAATTTTTATAATACATAATCAAATGTGTAAAATAATAGTCCTTCAAAACGATTAAGAAGAAGAAAAATAAAAATATTTTTAAAAATATTTCTAAATTTGTAATTTAAAAAGAAAAAAAATATATTAAAAGTTTTTTACAATAGAAATCAGGAAATATTAACATATTTCATATTTTTTCATCAAAATTTTTATATGGAGATTATTAATATTTAAAAATCGATATGACATTTAATATATATAAATCATACTAATAATTTTATTGTTTTTTTTTTTTTTTTTTAATTATCGAAAATATAATTTCTATCATAATAATAATATTTTTTAATTCAAAAATTTATACTTATAATTTAATATTACATCAATAAAATAAAAAAAAAAAAAAAAAACAGAGACCAATTCTTCTTAACGGACACACCCGTTCATTAACTAAGATCAAGTACAACCGTGAAGGTGATTTACTTTTCTCTGTTTCTAAGGATCATACTCCAACTGTTTGGTACTCTCACAATGGTGAACGTCTTGGTACTTATGAAGGTCATGGTGGTACATGCTGGGATATTGATGTCAATGGTAAATAATTATAATAATAATTTTAATAAATAATAATTTTATTATGCAAGTATATTTATACATTATTATGATAATTAAATATAATTGGAAGAAATGGTTTATTAATGTAGTAATATAATATGTAATATAATATATATATAAATACTAAAATATTTTTTATTCTTTTAATAATTTTCAATTATCCAAAAATACTTTTAAAAATAATTATAAAATATATAATATTTTTTTAACATTATTAAAAAGGTACTACAACTAGAGTTTTAACTGGTTCTGGTGATAATACTTGTAGATTATGGGAAGCAACAACTGGTAAGCAACTCCATGTTTTCGAAACTAAGAGTGCTGTAAGATCTGTTGCTTTCGCCTTTGGTGATAAGGAAGCTATTTTTGTTACTGATGCTACTATGGGTAATAAATCTACTATTCATTTCGTTAAAATTGCCGAAAATCCAGAAGAACGTGAGCTTATCTTAAATAGTAAATAAATTTTATATTTTTTTTATTAATAAACTAATGATATATATATATAAACAATAAAGAACAACCACCATACAAGACTATTACTACAAACGAAGCTAAGTTCAGCATTGCTAGATGGGGTTATCTTAACAAGACAATTGTTGTTGGTCATGATGATGGTACTATCTCTATTTTCGATGCTAAGGTAATAATTAATTTAAATATATTAATGTTTATTAAAAGTCATTAATTTATTAATAATAATTAAATTAATATTAATAACAAATAAATTTATATATATTCTTATTATAATTTGTTTTATAATAATAAAAATAATATTGATAAAAAATAAAAATAAAAATAAAAATAAAAATAAATTTGTTTCAAAATAAATATAAATTAAAAGACTGGTGAATTAATCAGAAAAGCTAAAGACCACACTGATACTATTCAAGATCTTCAATTCTCTAACGATCTTTCATACTTTATTACTGCTTCTAAGGATACTAACTCATTCATTTATGATTATGAAACTTTAAAGGTTTTAAAGAGATACCCAACTGAAAGACCAGTCAATTCTGCTGCTATCTCTCCATTAAAAGACCATGTAAATATTTATATATTTATACATAAGCTTAATAAAACATTTGAGTTTAGGAATATATTAAAAAAATATTTTTTCCCTATTTATTATTTATAAAAACAAATATTAATAATATTATTTATTCTATTTATATATTAATTATTATTATAATAAAAGATTATTCTTGGTGGTGGTCAAGATGCTATGAGTGTAACTACTACTAGTGTTACTGCTGGTAAATTCGAAGTTCGTTTCTTCCACAAAATCTTCCAAGAAGAAATTGGTCGTGTTAAGGTAAATAAATAAATAATAATAATAAATGAACATCGTATATTATTATTATATAGTTGATTTGATATTAATAGTATGTAAATATATATAAATCTATAAATAGGGTCACTTCGGTCCAATTAATACTTTAGCCTTCCATCCAAGTGGAAAGAGGTAATTTGATTTATGATTAATATTCAATAATAATAACAATAATATTTATTATTTATTTATTTATTTATTTAAAATATAATTAATAATAATATTATTAAAATTCAATTTTTTTATATATATTAATATTAATAATGTTTTATTACAAATAGTTTTGCTAGTGGTGGTGAAGATGGTTATATTAGAATACATCATTTAGATCCAGATTACTTCACATTCAAATATGACGAAGAAGAATAGATGATTTAATTTAATAAATATAATTGTATATTCAGGGGGAAAATAATTAAAAACAAACAAACCAAAAAAAAAAAAAAATAATTAAAACCACTTTTAATAATATTAAATTTCTTTTTTTAAAAAAAA